>PVJA010006967.1:18619-70782 GCA_004027025.1 Myocastor coypus | reverse complement strand
ATTTTTTTTTTTTTTTTTTTTTTTTTTTTTTTTTTTTTTTGTGTGTGTGTGTGTGTGTGTGTGTGTGTGTTTGAGACAGGGTCTCGCTATGCAGTTGAGGCTGGCCTTGAGCTCACTTTTGTAGCCCAGGCTGGTCTCGAACTCGCACTGATCCTCCTGCCTCAGCCTCCGGAGTGCTGGGATTACAGGCATGCGCCACCACGCCCTGCTCGAAAATTAATTTTTGTTAGAAAGCTCGTATCTTTTTAAATAGGATTTCCTTTCTATGGAAAGTTTTTAATGTCTAGGAGAGGAAGTCTGGATGAAATTGCTTTGGGAAATCCCACATTGTCGCCTTCTAGGAGGCTACCTTGTTTAAAGTTAGATCAGAGCCAGAAGTCACATAGGTTTGAATGGCTCACTGGCATTGCCTCTAGGGGACAGAAAGGTGGGAATGTTATTCCCAGAACTGAAGCCTCTAAGTACAGGAGAGATGGAGTCAGATAAGCACATACAGAGACCAAAAACAAGGACTAAGAAAATCATGCACCGAAGTTGATTTTTCATTTGGATGAAACTTCAGTGAATTCTTTATTTTTGGCTGTACAAGTGTCATGGCCCATGTGACTGTGGTAAACTCAGGACATAGAACCAAAGGAAGAAAAAAAAAAAAGCATCAACCAATTTAGCACTCCCAAAATATTGCCTGCCTCCAAGGTTTATTTAATCTGGGTCAGACAGACTGCAGTGCATAGGGCTGCCAGAACCCAGAAGGGGACAGTATCCTACCTGTAACACACTGCTTTCCTGGGTGTGGTTTCTAACAGCTGCCGCACCACCTGGGATCTCTGGGAAAGGCAACTACTTAGGAACACAGCTGCAATAGCAAACTGGAGGGGTGAGGCCAGCATTTATGTTGCAACAATATCTGTAGGTAATTTGACTCGATGTTAACCTTGAGAGTCACTGCTTTTGACAAAAATACTATTGTCACAAGCTTATGTTAAAATAATTAAGTTCTGTGATACCCTAAAAGAGGGACACATGCCCTGAATTTAGTGAAATTCTAATTACACTGCATTAGGGAGTTTTTGTATATACAAAGTCATGCCTATGGATGTTGAGGTTAAAATGTTTGTTTTAACGAGCACAACAATGTTTGAGAAATTATTGCTAAAGTTCGTTTAACAGAGTCCCATCTACACAGTTTTGATAGTTAAATAATTGCAGCTGGTATTTCCATAGCACTATTCTGAGTACTAAACCTCTGGTACTTTAAGACTGACCTGTAAATAATTAGCCTTAGTTTCAGTGCCTTTTATGAATGAAAATGTGAAGCTGAATAGAACTAAG
The DNA here is from genome assembly GCA_004027025.1 of Myocastor coypus. NCBI lineage: Eukaryota > Metazoa > Chordata > Mammalia > Rodentia > Myocastoridae > Myocastor > Myocastor coypus. Next base: position 69,450 of record PVJA010006967.1, on the reverse strand, counting down.
ATGCCAAAATTAACTAGTTTGACCTCAGAACTTAATAATTAACACACATGATAACAAATTAAAAAAACACAAGAAAGGCATTTTATGCATCTCATTTAAAAAGTACAAAGTGATTTGATTTTATTCACATACATGTAATAAATAGGAAAATCCTAACTTTCTATGAAAATAATAAAAAATTTACATGCGGTTTTTTCCCTAAAATTTAAAATACAGGTATTAGGCCTCATCATATTATAAGACAGCGTTATTAAGTTAAAACTCACTTTATATTTTTGGTGCATTAAATAACAGTTGCTTTAGTTGAACTACTTCTTCTCATATCCGATTTCCAGTTGAGGGCAATGATAGAAGTAAAAGAAACACAGATATCACAAATCATTGCCCAGTTAGAAACTCAGTAAAGACTAATGTTTTCCCTTAGTGTAGCTTTCATCTTCTCTGGAAGCAGTGGGCTATTTTGTGGCCTTGATTTTGGAATAAAGTTGTAAGACTCTGTATGCCGACAATCTTTCTGAAAGAAAATTAGTGAATCTTTCTGTGTAAGCGATTACAGCAGTCTCACCAGAGTCTATTATATAATTATTCCAAACAGTATTTATATGATCACATATCTGAACTATATTTGCAATTTTGTTTTTTCCTGTTATCTTCTATGTGAATGGCTTTCTGATAATGGGAATTTTATAAAAATGGTTTATTAAAAGCCGGGCGTGGTGGCGCACTCCTGTAATCCCAGCACTCAGGAAGCTGAGGCAGGAGGATTGGTGAGAGTTTGAGACCAGCCTGGGCTCCAAAAGTGAGCTCAGGACCAGCCTCAACTGCATAGCGAGACCCTGTCTCAAAAAGACAAAAAAAAAAAAAAAAAATGGTTTATTAAAATGTCTAGTTTGGGTATCTACTCATTATATTAGATAAATTGCAACTCTGAATGGGACTTGAAGGAACCATTTTTTAGTGTCAAGGAAACAAAGTAATGTATGTTTCAGGCAGCGAAAACGAAGCCTCTATCAGTTCTGTTAGGAAAATAATGTATTAAAGAGTTAATTGCTTTCTGAGACTGAGACATCTGTGTCTCAGGTCTGTACTCATTGAGTGGTGCTTCTTAAAAAATAGTTCATTTTAATTCCAAATGAATTACTCCAATATTTTTGTAACAATGAGTTTTCCTAGCCCATGTTTGTAGAAATACTATTTTTTAAAGTTGGGTTTTATATATTTCTGAGAAAGACAACATAGTTCTGAACAATTATAATGAAAATATTAATGGCAATAATGAGAAAAATCATAATGTTAAGAATTAAAGTTGGCATTAAAAATGCCTATCATCAGGTGAATTTTTTGTTATACATAACAGATGTCATATATTTTGCAATGAGATTAGTAATATCCTCTTTTTTTAAAAAAAATTTTATTTATTTATTTATTTATTTATTTATTTATTTGGTACAGGGTCTTGCTATCCAGTGCAGACTCATAGTGATCCTCCTGTTCGCAGCCTCCCCAGAACTGGGATTACAGGTATGCACCAGCATGCCTGGTTTTGGTGACCTACTCTGCCTGGGGCTGACAGGGTATGTGGTACCAGGAATCAAACCCAGGTCCTTGCTGGGCATGGTGACATATGCCTGTAATCCCAGCACTTGGGGGGCTGATGCAGGAGGATCGATGTGAATTCGAGACTATCCTGGGCTACAAAAGTGAGCTCAAGGCCAGCCTGAACTGTATAGTGAGACCCTGTCTTAAAAAGACAAAGAAAGAAAGGAAAAAAGAGAAAGAAAGAAAGAAAGAAAGAAAGAAAGAAAGAAAGAAAGAAAGAAATACCCAGCTCCTTGTGCTTGCCGGGCAGGTGCTTAGACTGCCAAACTATCTTTCTATGCCAACCTCTTTTTTTTTTAAATTTATTTATTTATTTATTCTTTCAGAACCTTTCTTTGTTTATTCACTCATTTTTTATGGCTGGCTCAGCCCGCCCCGAGGGCAGGGCTGGCGCAGCATGTGGTGCCGGGGATCGAACCGCGGTCGCTGAAGCTGCCCAAACCTTACCAAGCAGGCGCTTTAGACCACTGAGCCATCCCGCCGGGCCCCATATGCCAACCTCTTTATTTCAAGCCATCTCTAGCCAGTGTTTAAGAATTATAGAATGATACTTACGGTTTTGCTTGTATAGGTAATTTTAAAATGTTGAGATGTAAAGAAGATTTTTTAAAAGTATGCGGATGCTAGTTGCTTCATCATGAAGAAAAATGAGAACAAAGTTAGTGGAGAGCAAATATATGATATTCTCAGCAATACTAGGATAACATGCCTGGCATATTTGTGCTTGTATCAGGCATTCATAATACAGTTTGGAGGATTATGGTGATGATTATGCTATTACTTAATAATGAGGGGATATGTACAGATTTTACAGAGTAGAGGTAAAGATCAATTTATCTGATTAGAGTGCTGCATGAGTTCTTTGTAGATAATTTCCTTTAATATGGATAGTAGAGTATATTTGTTTTATTACTATATTACCTACTGAAATATTAGAAAATGTATCTTTCCTTATGAATTAATTATTATGACACAAGTTTTAAGAATTGAAATAGTAAAAGGGGACTAATGGGTAAGTTACTTGCGATGACTGACATATATGCCACGTAGCTGAAAGTGTGTTCTAGAGGCATTTTGATAATGAATTATGCAAGAAAATAATTTCCATTTATAACAGAGGCTTATCTAGGGGGTTCTTTATTGGTTTTTATGTATAAAAAGGTGTTTTTACACCATAAGGCTAAGGGATGCATAAGTGAGTACTTGGTTCCCTCCTACTGGTAAAACTTAAACTTGCTCTCCTGTGCAGCCCGGTCAACTGCATTGGCAGATGTGTTGACTCTGTCAGGTTGGTACTGAATATTGAAGTCCTTCACTTATTATTAAGACTCAGTTCAAAGCTGAGCACAAAGCTTGTACGTAGCACACCCGCAACAAAGAGAAACAGACAGCAAACGAAGCAGCCATCAGCGATGGGGCGGACGGCATCTGTGAGCAAGGGAAATCAATGAGGCAAAGTGGGCCACTCTCTTCTCATTGATTTTTCTCTTTTGCTTGCTTCTGAAGCTAGATTCAATTACTCAATTACTTTATGATCCTTTTCCTTCCTTTGTGCTCCCTCCATTTTTCTGTCTTTCTCTCCTTTTCTTTGTCCCTATCTATTTTTCCCTCTGTGTCTTTCTTTCTCACATGGCATTGTGAAATGTATTACTTAGTAAAATCTAGTTCCCATGAAGAACAGCAATTTGGATCACCGATCTATCCATTTTCCCAAACTCAGGGCACATATCCAGCAGCCAGTGTGATATCTTGTTTGGATATTGCTTTGAGCATTTAAAATCTTTAGGTTTCAAAATAGAATACTTAGTATTAGTTTTAAAAATCTTCTTCACCATAGTTTATCTACATAGATATCAACTAATTTTCAGGTCACAAAACCTAGAACTCTTCTTTTTCTTTCTTTTACTTTCACTTCAGCCTTCATTGAAGCAGCAAATACTGTTAGCTCTACCTTCAAAAGATATTCTAAATCCTCCCATTTAAGTTTACTTCTGCTATGACTATCCTAATCCCAGACTATATCATTTCTTATTTCTAGAATCTCTTCCTGACTGATCATCTATTTTCTATCCTCTTCTCTCTGCACATCTAATCTCCACAGGACAGAGGAATAATCTTTTAAAACATAAATCAGATCAGATAAGCCCTGTACATAAACCTGATCTATTTAAAATTCTCTTATGGCTTATTTATAATGACATAATTTCAAACTTCTTACCACAGTTAAGAGGTCTTATGATTCTATTCTGGACTTCGTTTTTCTCTGATTTCCGATTGCTTTCTCTTTTTATTGTCACTACATTCCTTCCACAGTGGCTTGATATCTAAACTTGCTTATGCTGTAGACTTTGCCTTTGCTATACTGCCTGCCTAGATGTTTTTTCCCAGATCATTTTTGTCATCTAAGTGTCACTTTGGATTATATATTTATTTTCTAAGAGCATTTATTAATACCCAAGACTGTTGTAAATTACTGAATTTTTAACTCATTGTCCTAAATTCAGAGCATAAAGTCTGTGAAATCAAGGAATGCTTTGGTCTTTTCCTTTCCATATACTCAGTGCCACAAGAGGGGTCAGCACATGCTGAGCACATGGTAATTATTACCTGGGTAAACAGTCATAAATTTTGTTCCAGTCTCACCATTTGCCAGTAAAAATGTATAAAGAAACTTGACAGCTACAATAGGCATTACGAGAGAGTATAGAATGGTCTTCATAATTTTTTTTTGGTATTTTTTTTTTTTAGGGAAGGATCTACAGGGTGTTCAGGACCCTACTACTAGATCAGATATGCAGTGATCCTCCTGTTTACAGCCTCCCAAAAGCTGTGATTACAGGCCCAGGCAGCCATACCCAGTCTCAGTTGCCATCTCTGCGTGCCCCGGGGATTGGGGCTGGCAGAGCAGGCCTGGGGATGGGACCCTGCACCTTCTTGCAGGTGATTTAATCCACTGAGCTATTTGGCCAGCTCTGGTCTTCATAATTGTCCCAGAATTCCTAATGATGTCCAGGCACCAGAACACATGATACAAGTCATAAGTCATTTACTAAATTCCTTCCAAAGAGATATGCAAAAGTGGGGATAGAAGGTTAAGTGGGTTGACTGACCCAGGGATCCAGGGAGTTAAACAATTTTAGGGTATGGAACACAAAACTGATGCTATGGTCTAAAAGAGCATAACACAACATATGTAATGTGGTTTTCTGAACAGCATACTAATGTACAGTTAAAAATTAAAATGTTGAAAAATAGATTTAGTTGGCTATAGTGTATCAATATTGATTCATTACTTGTAACAAAACATGTAATTATATTCATAATAGAGAAATGTATATGGAAACCATACCCTACATTGATTTATAAATCTGATACTTCTGAGAAGCAAAGCCATCAGAAAAAAATCAACTTCTCATATTTTTAAAGAAAAATATAAATGTTAAAGTAAATATTGTTGTGGTATTAATCCATGGTCAACTCTATTCACTATTAAGCTAGTTTTTTCTACTTTAACTGAAGAAAAATATACTCTCATCTTGACAGTTAAATAGTGAATTTCTATTGCTTACAGCCCTGCAGAACACATTATTTTGCCATTGGCAGCTATATAGGAATATTAAATTAAAATGAAATCCAGAATTTCATTGAAGGTTCCACTTTTACAATGAAAGTGTTGAACAAAAATTTGTGTCAATATAAGCCTAGTTACACTGACATATTCTGTGTTATAATTTTTATAATGGGGCTATAGGTATCCCTCATTGTCTTTTTTTAAAATTTAATTTAATTTTATTTTTTTTCTTGTTTCAGAACTTTTGTTTGTTTGTTTATTTATTTATTTTTACAGCCGGCTCAGCCTGCCTTGAGGGCAGGGCTTGCGCAGCATGTGGTGCCGGGGGTCGAACAGTGGCACCTGCAGCCGCCTAAGCTTTCTTTTTTCTGGCTGGAATAGGAACCCGCCTAAGCTTTCTTATGCAGGCGCTTTAGACCACTGAGCCATCCTGCCAGGCCCCCTCCCTCATTGTCTTTTAACATTAAAAATACATCAATAAGAGAAAGTTAAATGAAAATATTTAGACATAAATAATGGGAAGATGATAAGAGTGCATCCTTTATAATTTCAATTTATGTAAAGAATTTCCTGAAATGACAGATAACCCTTAAGGAAAATATGAGTATAATGGTTTAGCCTTTTTTTTTCTTCTTCTTCTTCTTCTTCTTCTTCTTCTTCTTCTTCTTCTTCTTCTTCTTCTTCTTCTTCTTCTTCTTCTTCTTCTTCCTCCCTCTCTTCCTCCTCTCCTTCCTCCTCCTCCTCCTCCCCCTCCTGCTTCTTCTTCTGGAACTTAGTCATTAGAATAAAACTATAAGATTAAATACCTACTAAAACTTGCTATTCTGGTAATGTGAATACACATTTACAACAAGGAAATTTTATTGGATGAACATATTGCCAAATAGAATTGCACACTATTTGCCTTCAACTTTGCTTTCTTAATAATTATTTTGATAATTAACTTTGTCATACTAGTTTAAGTAATTTCATATAATACACACATTTACCTTCTGTGAGTGACATTCCATAATTCCTCAATTCATATACCCAATCATCAAAAACTTTCCACCTTAAAAACCCCTTAGGAGCATAAGGATTTAGCAATCTATGTTAATTTGTAAATTTTCACACATCACATACTCTTCTTTTCCATAATGGAGGGTAGCCAGAATTTAATTAGATCGTGCAGTTCCCACCACAGGATAAAATATGTTTTAATTAGTACCATATATTCTTGCAGATGTTTATCTAGACATGCCATTAACACTATGAGCAAACCTCATAAAAACTCACCATGTTACTGGACATTTGCTCATTTATTATTTATTGCTTTCATTTATAGAAGTGTATCTGCTTCTTTAGTAGGTTTCAAAAGGAATGGTAGTTAAATATCTTCTAGAATTAATTTTTTTTTTTTTTGTCTTTTTGAGACAGGGTCTCGCTGTACAGTTGAGGCTGGCCTTGAGCTCAATTTTGTAGCCTAGGCTGCTATCAAACTCTCACCGATCCTCCCGCCTCACCCACCCGAGTGCTGGGATTACAGGCATGCACCACCACGCCCGGCTTTCTAGAATTAATATTAAAATAGAAAATACAGTAACATAGTAAAGCATGTAGTAGAGCTCATTTCTCAAATTGTAGAAAGCAAGCAAGATGTTACCCGTATCTCCTACAAAGCTCAATGGTTTGCTCGTTTGAACAAGACATAGTGCTGGTTTGACATATGCTTAATGCTATATAAAACATCCCAAAATTTAAATATATAGGAATATACAACTAAACCCTTCCATTCTTCTTATAGAATAATTAACACAAAGTTTTGAAAGTTTCATGTAAAAATGACTGCCACTGCCACCACAGTGTATGCCTTATTTTCCATGACATTCCTTCTTTAATACTACTAGAGTATTTAATCTTAATTAAAAGTTTGTTTCCCCATGTTAAACAAGTTTTTAACATTTTAGTGTCTTATTTATAAAAACAAAAAAAAAGAATCTTACGATTCAAGCCCCTAAGCAATTCTGTAATCCTAAGAATGCTTAAAATATTTGTTAAATAGTTCAAACACCATTATTTGACAGTGTAAAGTGTAGAAATATCTGTTATAAAATACATCATTGCCTGTGTCAACATGGAATTAATTGCAAAACATATTACCAGTGATTTGAGATGTCACACAGAACAGACTATAAAAATTTAGTAAGTATTTTGAAGATAGGGCAAAATACTTCTCAAATTGTAATAATAATTTATTTGTTTATACTTATATTTTATTTTTTCTTCAAATAAATCATGTTAACTTAGACCAATTGAACTTTTTACTTTAATCAGTGTGTGTGTAAGGATTTGTGTGTGCTCATATGTTTATAGAAATACAAACAACAAAAGTTTCATAACAATGTTTTTGTAGGGACATCCCTGCCAACCTTTCAATATGATTAATTTTTCTTTTATTTTTAATTTGAAAAATGTTTGTGAGCTACAGTTCATATTAATATTTCCTTCTAGAAATATTAGTTTGGTTCTTTTTTGAGACAGGGTCTCGCTATGCAGTTCAGGTTGGCCTTGAGCTCATTTTTGTAGCCCGGGCTGGTCTCAAAATCACACTGATCCTTCTGCCTCAGCCTCCCAAGTGCTGGGATTACAGGCATGTGCCACCGCACCCAGCCAGAATTATTAATCTGTAAAAGATTCATTTTAAAAAAGGAATCATATTTTGTGAGTTAAAATGCTTTAGTATTTTTGGGCTTAGCTTTTCTAAAACAAATTTGTTTTAAAGGAAAGTATGGAATTGCTTCATGCTGCTGGGTTTAACTATTTTATTTTGTTATCTTTTCATCTTTTTGAGAGTAGTCCTTCTTATAGGTATGTGTTGGTATTTTAGTATAATTTTAGTTGCATTTCCTACATAATCAGTATCGTTGTCCATTTTATATACCCATTTCTATGCTTTTAAATGTCACTTTTTCAATATTTTAAGATGAGACTACTAAAAGGAAACAAAGAAGAAATGTTTTATGACATTGTTCTAGGCAACGATATATATATATATATATATACATATATAAACGATATATATATATATATATATATATATATATATATATATATATATATTTAAAATCTCATAATGATCCTCCTATCTCAGGCTTTCCAGCACCGATATTGCAGGCATGCACCACCACACCAAGATTTGGTGACTGGCACAGCGTGGCATGCCCAGGGTTCTGGGGCTGATACTACATGTGGGACTGGGGATCGAACCCAGGTTCTTGCACTTGCCAGTCAGGCGCTGAAATCACAGACCTATCTTCCTAGCCCCTAGACAATGATAGTGTTGATCTGAGATCAAAAGGACAGGCAATAGGAATAAAAATAGATGATATCAAACTAGAATGCTTCTTTATGACAAAGACAACAACAGAGCAAAGAGATAACTTATAGAATGGAAAAAATAGTTGCAAATAATGCATTTGATAATATCCATATTTTGAGCCCAGTGTAGGGTTCACACCTGAAATCTCAGCATTCAGGAGATGGAGCCGGAAGGACTGCATTGAGTTTTTGAGCCTAGCCTTACCTAGTGATTCTCTGTCATTAAAAGAAGTCAAATGAAAACTAAACAATTACTATTCAAAATGTATAAGAAACTCAGCAACTCAAAAACGTAAATATTCCATTTAAAGAAGTCTAGGGCTGGGGAGTTAGCTCAGTAGAATTAAGTGCTCACCTGGTAAGCTTAAGGTCCTGAATTACATCCCTGCTACCCTACCTGCCCCCCCCCCAAAAAAAAAAGAAAAGAAAGAAGTCTAGATGTTGAATCATTCAAACTTGGCAAAACAAAACAACAAAAACACTTTAAAAATTTATCTAGCTTACAATGTATTTCAATATTTAATATTTAAATTTTCTAGAAAAATCTTAATGTTCCATTAGTCTAACATAAAAGTGTAAAGTTGCCATGTTAAAACTAGTGGAGATAGTGCTAAGATAACTACTAATTTAGACTGACTATTGAGTCAAATATCACAGGCTCTTAGGAATGTTCTTTTCATGTTTGTCTTTCTGCTGTGCCCTAAGGAGGTTATGTCAGTGTATTATTAGGTACATAACGATGGAGACAGTGTTGCGTAAAGAATGTTCAAACCATTCCTAATAGTAATTAGAAGATATTATAGTTTTTCTTCAATGAAATACTTTAAGGTTAAACATTTTTCTTTAGTGTGTAGTAAAGAAGATAAATTTCATTCTTTTTTGGAGTTTATTAATACATGTTTGCAACACCTAGGGATTCTTCCATCATGGCAAGGTAGCACACAAGCATAGCACCTTTTCTTCTTTCTTCTTTCCCCTCTGCTATCTATTGATCCTCTTTCAATTTGCAAAAGATCTAACTCCCTGTTTCCTATTACCTCTCTATTTTTGCCCTCTAATTCATTTATACTTTGCACTTCTCCTATAAGAGAAACTTCACAGTATTCAAACTTGAACATCAAATTAAATAAGCAACACAACATCTATGATGTTTTAAAATGACAATTAATGGTAGAAATTGATTGATTCTGGAAAGATTGATATTTATCCATCCATGTTTCTATACATCATAAAATAATTCTGCGTTTTTCTGAAGTAGTTTACCATTTAACTTCTGTGCAGTGCTTTATCTTGATGAAATATTATTAAGCAATGTAAAGAAGATACTGAATAAATATAGTATGCGGTTCATTTTTGTCACCTTAGCTAATATTACTTCTTGCTATTTCCATTACTTTTAAGCAATTCTGTAATGCCTTTTTCATTCAATTTTTAAGGAAGTATTATCAAATTTTAACCCACAAATCACAGATTAGCCCTTTTTATCACACCCATTACTGTTGGGCTATTTAATTGCGAGCAAACTGTTAGTTCTAGTTTTACTACAACTTAGTATTTAGAACAGTGTAGAACAAGATAAGAGAAAAATGCAGGAATAATTTGAACGTACAAGGTTTCATTGGAGAGAACAGACAAGAAAAGCTTATTGCTGAAGAGTGACAAAGAATATGGTATGATTGTCTCAGTAGAAACTGTAAAATTCTTCTGAAATAATATTTACATTGTTGTCAGTACTAACTTGTTAAGTGTCATCTTGAAACGTTATTTTTATAAAGAATGCTTTAAAAAGTAAAAGTCATTTTTATATTTATTTGAAATAAAAATATTTAGAATTAGAAGCCCAAAGAACATTGATATATGACAATACTGTTTTTTTTTTTCTTTGCTTAATGTATTTGGTACAAGGTCACACTGTGCATTCAGACTCCTAGCAATCCTCCTGTTCTCAGCGTCCCCAATGATGGGATTACAGGCATGTACCACAACATGTGGTCTCTGTGGCCAGCTCAGCACGCCTGGGGCAGGGCCAGGCATTTAGTCTATTAAGCTGTCTCACCGGCCCACATACTATTTTTTGAAGGGTTCATTAGGAATACTGCAATCATATATTTTCCCTGCAATCTGCAGCCATGAGTTATGATGTCAAACATTCTCTCCATAGATGTTCTATTCCCTCACTTGCATCGTAAAATTCTGCTGTCTTCTGAATTAAGTGCAGACTTATCCTAGTAACATATTCCTTTGGGTAGATGTCAACACTCTTGCAAATGTGCATGAAGACCTGTAGGTGCACTGCTATTCTCTGTGTCTTCTGGAACCTGCACTTTACTGATCTGTGACCTTTCCATATATGTTGTGGTGAATGTTTTACTTTATAATGATTGGCAATATTTATAAGTTAACTGTGCTGGTCTCAACCTAAACTCACAAAAGGAAAAAGCATCAGTGGGCATTCCAAGATTTGAGGGTATTGGGAGGAACATTGAAGGCCTTAATCCAGAGTATAAAATGTGCAGATCTTAAAGCAGTTAAGAGTCAGAGGAAGCCCTTCATCACTACAGTAGACATCATAAACACAATGCTAGGTTGGAGAGATGGAAAGCATTGTGGTGAACAGTATCTACAAAGAGGGTTCTCTGCACCTGCCCTCCCTGCAGCAGGAAATAGAAAGGAATATTCTGAAGTAGTATGTCTGGTGTGTTTGCATTTCCGTAAATGCTATGGCATAATAGCTGACTTCATTAGTGTGTTCTGAGCTAATTATCTTGCCTGAGCACCCACACGCATGAATTGTCTGAAATGTAGAAATGTATGTGAACAAAGAATTCAAAACTTACTGGCAGGGGGCATACAAATTGTTGTTAGTCTATTTTCATAAGAAAATGTAATCAAACATTAAACATAATGGGATAGATAAAATTAACCCACAACAGGGGCACAGCCGAGATTGTAGTATTAAAACAGGAATAAAAATATTGTGAGAACCTAAGTATTTTTCTCCATAGAAGCAAGGAAAAAATATATAAAATATCATTTAACAGAATGTATTTCATATGTTTAGAAATGGATCTTACTCTTTGATAAATGAAAAATCCTTAGTGGAAAAAGGAACTGAGATCATTCAAAGTCAGAGGAATGTAATAACTTCTCAAACTTCTGGCCCAAACTCTATGGGAAAATGAATTGCTCAACTTTTGTAGGGCATGCAGCTCTTCCTTTTATTTATTAATCTACAACACTGTTTTCCTCCTTTTAAAAAATAGAAACATATGTCTCAAATACAGAAAGAGAGTATTTTAAATCACATCCTTCTCTTTAAACTGACTATTCTGTTCTAATTTTATGATTTCCTGTCAAAGCATGGCATGCATGGAGGGGTCAGGCTAGGCTGCTATGTCTCACCTAATATTGCTTCTAATACTTGTATTTGTTGATAACAGTAACAAAAATCTTCAAGGATGCCAAGGATGAATATAAAAACTGAATGTGTGTGTGTGTGTGTGTGTGTGTGTGTGTAAGTTGGGTTTCTTTTGAGAAGTTGCTTTGAGCTCAAGTGGTTTTCCAGACAGATTTCATTAAATGAAGAGGAAAAAAAAAGTATACAATACATATCTTTTTGGTAGTATATTGATGTTTGCAGAAAATCCTTATCAAAATTTAATGACCCTAAAGGTGGATATTGATTTTCCATTCTCCTCAGACAATATTTCATTTGTGATATTGACTTACCACAAATAAATGTTTGCTTAAGATACAGCGCTACATGTTATGGAGCAATCCTACACAAAATGCTTGCAGTGCTTACATTCTACAAGGAACAAAGCAAGTCAGAGCTAGCAATGTACTGTAAAGCCAAAATCCATGCTGTTTTTGTTTTTGTATTCATCTGTCTGTCTGTCTGTCTGTCTGTCTGTCTGTCTGTCTATCTGTGTGTGTTAAAACTCGGCACATTGCCAGTGTGAGAATTGAGAGCTGGGAAAGGATTGGTTAATGCGTTAGCGAAGTTCACTATCACAAAGGGTCATTACTGGGTGGCTTAACAAAGAGAACCGTTTCCTCACAGTTCTAGATGCCATAAATCAAGCAATACCCCCCAAAAAATTGTTTTGGCAGAATGATGTTCCTGTTGAAGGGTCTAGGAAAAATGTACCCCGGGCTTCTTTTGACTTCTCATATTCTTGAATTTGCATTAGGATTATTCCATTCTGCATGTAACATTTTCCCATGAGTGCTCTGTCCACATCTCTCCCTCTGTAGGGGTACTCATTACGCTGGACTCAGGAGCTATCCCACTACAGTGATGTGGTCTCCACTGCTTCTCCACTACCCACCTCCTGCTCTTTGCTGCCCTCACCTGCATGTTATTGATGGTAGCATCCCCTGATGTGCATCTTCCCTCATCCCCAGAGCCACTGTGGTTGCTTGCCACCCTTTGCAGCCCTGACTCACTTCCAGTGAGGCTTGATGATCATGGATATCCCCATGAATCAATTTCCAGTCATCATTCGTAGTTTTTGTCTATCTCACTTCCATTCTGAAGTCCATGCTCTAGCTCCATAGACTAGCAGCACCCATTCATTTGATACTAGCTCCCATGCACCTTCTGTCCTCAGGCAGCTGCAGAAGGTGACAGTAGTGCACTCAAATAAAATCCTGACCCTATATCTCTAAAAGGAATAACTAAAAACAAACCTATTTTTACTCAAATATTATTGTTTGATTAAATGTTTTAGTACAAAGACAGCATTATCTTCTTTGAAGCTATTTTCATGTAATTATACATTATATTTTAAAATAATCTGACACATGATTTGTCTGATACATGTTGAAATCTTGTTTTAAAAATATGCCCACAAGTTCTGTGATGATATGCATGCATCTAAACTTCATATTATATTCCATAAATTTGTACAATTACATATTTATATAAAAATAAATTTCTCAAAATGTTGACCATATGTAGCTTTAGTTAGAAAGGCTCCAAGTTGTAGTTTTCATGAGAGTTTTGTACATATGCTTACTCCAGTTGCAGTTTTACTCATTTCTCTTGTAGCTGAGACACAATACCTGACATCACTGACTTAAGGGAAAGGGCTTTATTTTGATTGCTTCAGTCCATAGTTTACTTGATTTAAGCCTAGATCGCATGGAACAGGGGCATGCCAAAGGAGATCTGCTCTCAGCTTGGCAGGCAGGATAGAGAACCAAAGGAGGAGCTGAGAAGGAGGTAACCTTCTGGGTCGCACCCACAATGACTTCCCTGTACTACTCAGGCAAGCCCCCACCCCCCAGTGCCCCTGTAGTCTAATCACTTTTCAAATGTCCATCCATTATTATGTGAGAGTTTAGGAGCACATCTAAGTACAGGATACAGCACTTAATTATATAGCCTTAAATTGTCCAGAGCTATTTTCAACTGTAGTGTCCAGGGCTGTTGTGATTATAATATTTTTCTCCTGCCAGGAAAAAAATAAAAATGATTTTTGTTTTTCAATGAAAGTACTTTAATATAGAGACTTTTTTCTTCCAGTAGAGAGTGCTAGCACAGTATTATTCAGAGCAATGTCTAACTCATTCTTTCATTAAATGTGCCTGTGTAATTACGTCTCTGTAGTTGACAAAGTTCTGTGGTGAATGCAACTGTTGTCTTAACACACTTACCTTTGTGGTCATTTCTATTATACAAATAGCTGTGCACATTTCTAGTAAAATTTCTAAAATTAAATCTGTAAAAATTATCAACTTAGATCTTGTGAGACTGACTTGTCTATAGCATGGCTCTGAAGGTCATAGCCACATGCCCAGGTAGTAAATACAGCTTATTTGTGTGGTATCATATAAACAGAAATGCTGGGTACTGTTTGATTACAATAAATGTAGTAATTTGATGGAAACAGTTCTAGCTAATTTTCCATTTAGCACTAATACAGAAATGATGTGAAGGCCCAAGCTGTCACTCAAGAGTTCTACTAGTCATCTTAACATCATCAAATACTATCTTCCAGTATTATAATTCTGTTTTTGTGTGTGTGATACCGAAGATTGAACTCAGGACCTTGTGCTTGCAGGGAAGGCATTTATGTCTTTCTCCAGTGTTATAATTCTTATTATTAGGCATTGTAAGTTCAAATAATACCTCTCAGTAAGAGGGCCAATGGCCAAGTTCTGTTGGAATGGAAATGAAGGAAAAATGGTTTTTATGGTTTAAAATCTAAAAAGGTCTCTGAAAAATATCAAACATATGAAAGCTTCTAAGACTGAAACAACTTTGGCATAATTAGTGGCATGTAGTTAATGACAAGTGCACAAACGTATATTTTAGAATAAGTATATAATAAATTAGCGCAGGTATATTATAAATCATCTATGGAAATGATTGCAACAACGAAAAGAGCTGGCTATATTATAAAACTCATAAAAAGCAAGGTAATACTAATTGCCACAGGTGGTGCTGCTTTATCCAGCAGGACTTATAATTATCAAAGAACATCAAGGAGCAAAGAAGAGATTTGAAAATAGTGTTCATAGTGATGTAGGCACATGGCCAGACACTGCACAAGTGAATGAAACAGCCTCATTTCTGTTTTCATGAAAAAAAGTTACTGTGAAGAGTACTCTTATTCAAATAATAAAAAGCTCATAGATATGCAAATAATTCTGGTGGAGGGATTTTATTGTTTTTGACTATTCATAGTGGATCAGTAGATCATATGACACTTTGAATTTGTAAAAATTTGTAGACTCCCCATAGTGGTTGTGCTACTCTCACAAGGAGAATATTTTGTAAAATTCAGATGCAGTTGAATAGAAAGAACACCCTAAAAAATTCAAGTGAGATTGGATGGCAAGTATTCCCATTAAAAATGATAAGTGAGGTGGTACTGTTTCTCATTCACTAGATTTGGCCTTTGCTTTATACTTAAAACACAATACATTTGATTTGTCAGTTAAGAAGAAAAAACTTATCATTAAATACTTTAAAAGAGAAGCCTGAGATCCTAAGAAACTAAAATAAATGTTCTCAAGAATAAAAGCATTCTGCTTAGGTAGAGCTCAGCAGTCGTGATTTGTTCCCCAGTGTGCCCTGCTGGGCCCACCTTCAGGGAACACTGAGACAGTGATTGAGACTGGGTATGGTGGCATGTGCCTGTAATCCCAGATCTTGGGTAGTTATAAACAAGAGAATCACTCTGAGTCTGAATACACAGATAGACCTTGTAGACCTTGTGCTAAATACAGGAAGGAAAAAGAATAAAAACACAAAATACATAATACTGAGTAATAGGCTTCCAAGTTAGATTTAATGTTCTGTACAAGAATTAAACATTAAGTGTTGCTCCACTTTTGTTTAATTAGATATCTAGGCCTTTTTTTCTTCATAAATTTATGTGATTGTGAAGAGTGGATTCCAGCAGGTGAGAAATTTTGATTAATAAAAATACTATCTCTCTCCTTCAAATGTAAATAATAGAATGTAAAAACTGTATTGTGACATTCTTAATAGAATTTAAAAAGACAATCCAGCTCTTCTTTTACATTTGAAAATATTCCACGTTTTCATTCTTTGAATAGATCTTTCCAACCTTTTAAAGATTTTTTATCTAAGTAGAATACATTTTTGTACTTATCATACTAACCTACAACTCCTAAGTACGAACAATTGTGAATCTGTTTTTTTTTTTTTCCGTGTAAAGAACACACTAATTATTTAAGCCTGTTGTTCTAAGCAGATTTGTCAATTTAATTAGTTCTTACACAATTAATTGTAACATCGTAAGCTATTTATTCTTTCATGCCTACTACTACTTCTCTATGTGGCTTTGGACGCATTGAACACCCTGTTTTTTTTGGAGGGGGGCATATCGGAGTTTGTACCCAGAGCCAAAGTGCTGAGCTACATCCCCAACCTTTTTTTAAAGATTGAAACACAGTCATACCAAGGTGCCCTGGTGGGGCTCCAAGGCCTAGGCCTCCCAGAGTGCTGAGCTCACAGCTGTGCCTCTCCCAGGTAGCTCCTCCTTTCTTTTTGAAGAGCTTTTCACTCTTGCCTTTCTTGCTCTTCATCTATTGTTTTATGTTTTCTGTCCTTTATTTCTGAATCTATTCATTAGCTCCTAATTCATTATTCTTACTTTTATTCCTACTTATGAAGCCCACACACCTAAAGTTTCACACTCATTCTGGAGTTCCCTTTTATGACGTGGGCACCTAATGAGTCCCACTTTTCTCTGCATTGCAGTGTTGCTCCACCATGTCGCCAGTGGATTTGCCTAAACTAATAAAAAGCACTAGATTGGCACATCTGGCTGGGGCCTTAACCCAAAGAGAAATTGCAACTTCTATTTTTGCCTCTTAGAACTCTATCTTGAGTCTATCAGTTAGGAAATCTATTCAGGAGAATGCAAGGCTATGTTAATAAGAAAAACTCAGAACCATAGTGGCAGTCATTGGGTACCCTCTGCTAGGCAGGCCAAGTACAGATCAATAGGATACTTAGGAGAAACAAATAAAAGAATGGTCCAAGCAACCTAGCAGATGATGAAAACTCATGTAAACTGTTTGGTAAGGCCTAAAGTAGATTGTGCAGCAACAGAAGTGGTACTGTATAGCAACAAGAAGTTGACACGTACTGTGAAAACTTCAATTCTCTCTCTGTTCACCTCCTATACTTGCCTACTGGCTAGCATCTGCAATGCACTATACCTCAGATGCCAGAGATATACCAGCACCTTCAAACTGAGCTCATAATCTTGTAGCTCTTCCTTTCCGGCCCATAAATGATTAAGACCACAGTTCCTCCCATGTTAGTGATCAACACACACACAGGACAAGTTAGCTGTGTTGCTTTGCCCCCCTACCCATACACTATCTCCTTACCAGTTAACCATGTTCAATTCACTACCCTCTTGGACATCTCTTTAGTTACTAATTTCTCCATTTTCACTTTGATCTACTTCCTGCTTTCAAACTACATGACTTCTTAGATTTTTCACAGTTCTTCTGATGATGTTTATTCCTTTATCTTGCTTTATCCAGCTAGTCTTTCTTTTTATTGGTATGAGACAAAGTATTATGGTTTATGTCTACTTGTCCCCCCAAAGCCTCATGCAGTGATGGGGTGGGTACTTCTATAGACTGAGACTTGATCCATGATCCCTGGGATTATGTATTTTAAGTACTTCTGGGATTATAGGTGCAGCCTAAGGCGGATAGAATAAGGCAGAGAGCCTGATGTAATTTAAAAAGAGAGACCGAGACAGACTCCTGCTGTTGCTCTCTGCTCCCCTGTTTGGTCTGTCGTGATTGTTGCTGTTCTGCGCCATGAACTGGATGCTCTCTACCCTGTTCCACTCAGCCTTGGGATAGCTGAGTATGAACCAAAATCTCTAGTAACTGTGAGCTAAATAAACCTTTCCTTCCTTCATTTTAAGTGTCGGGTATTTCTCCCAGCAACGAGTAAAAAATAACTGAGATATAAAGATTATTAAAATTCAAACTGTATGTCACCATTTTACCTATTTAATTAAAACATCAATTAATTTTGAATTCATTCATCACAACTGCCTAGAAAATGAAGCGTAACTGATTAACAAGAAAGTCTTGACTACCAAGTCTGTCTCTGGTATTATAGGCTACTTCTCAGCATCTTCTTCCCACTGCATGTTATACTGAGCCATGCTAAACATAGTGACATGCACCAGACCTCTCATTCTGTATTCTTTCAAGCTGCCAGCATTTCCTGGAGAAATATCACTTCTCTTTCTGCTTTCTAAGATTGTCAGAGTAATCATCATTTCTGTATTTTTAAAAATCTATATATGAGTCCACTGTGGATGTCTATTATAGATTCTACAGCTATAGCTATTTTTCTTATTTACTTACTGGTATATTTCCCATGCAGCAGTTTAACACACCTCAGAAGCAAGAATTTTTGAAGATGGTGCCAGTAAATAATTTGGTAGATAAAACCAAAACATGACTGTGGAGCAGGCAGGAGGTGATCGAATGAGAGAGCAATGGAGCATGATACCTAAGTAGACACTACTGTGGGCAACTGAAGTTTAATTCTAATAATGACAATAATGAAAAAAAAAATGGATAGTAGAAACCCCAGAATTCTCTTTTCTTTCTTAAAGATAAAAAAGCCATTATATTTTATAACAATATCAAATATGGTATTTGATGGAACTGTGGTGTGTGATTTTGTTCCTGTAGTCTTTCATGAAGCAAGCCCTGAGTAATTTTCTACTATTTCTGATACAGCTGTTAGGAACATTGATCCAGGAGCAAGTTAGCCCTGCACACTGAGATTATATGGCTACATGGATTTAAACATGGCAATAACAGAGGACACCATCCTCTGTAGACTTTTCTAGACCTCTCTTGGGCAAAGACAATATCATAATTGTCTTTCTACTTCTACTATCTAACTCAGTGGCTAGGTAGTATTTTGGAGCATAATCGATAATTGTTAAATAAGTTAAACAAAGAAAATATTGTTATAATAGTAGCTTATGACAAGCATATATTAAATGCTTTCTATATGCTAAGCTCTCATGTGTGTTTTTCATTTGTATCAACTATCTGAACTGAAATTGAGTAGGAACAAACACCTAAAATCTTTACTCTGCTTGAAATGTGAGGGAAAAAAGCTTATCCATGAACCAAACAACTAGAGCAATAATCAATTTTCAAATAACCAGCCCCAATCCGTGGATGTTTCACCAAGCACTACTACAAGTGCAGGTCATTTTAATCATTTGCCATTAACACAGCAAGATAGCACTTAAAAGAATAGGGTCAATGTGGGGGATTTTAATTCCTTTTCTAGTTATACTAGTCATGAACTATGTGAACTTGGAAAAGTTGTCTGAGGCTTATGTTCTGCAAAAGATGCATAATGATAGCCTTTATGCTCTAGACTTCTCCACATCATAAAAATTAATAAATCTGACTAACAGGTGATAATGCCTGGTACATTGCAGGCATCTGATAAATGTCACTAATATCAGTGTTTCTTAGAAGATGATTTATTTTCAAAGATTCCAAAGGTTATAGATCAATAACTGTTTGAAGTTTGCTTTTTCAAAAAAATTCTTACACTATTCATACTTACAATGGATTACAGTTGCTTCTAAAGTATGATACATGATCTCATTTCTAATACATGATATGGTATACCAAATCCAGGAACCAACAGAAAAAGCTATCAGCATAAGCTAGTGATGAGATAAGCAAGATATTTCTTATAAATAACTACACAACAAAAAGCAGGGTTCATATGGGGAGACAGACCGTATCTACATTTATTCATTTGATACAATTATGCACAATCATGCCTCATTAAAGCAATGGCCCTGAGTCATATATTTCTTGGTATTTGAGCTCTACAACACCTACAGGAATATTTGAGCATAAGGAAAATAGTTTACGGGTGGGTAAACAAATAGTGTTTTCATATCTGGATCACAGAGAAATCTGAGGTATATACAAGATGACTAGCAATTAAGCTGGAAGAGAGAATCAAAGATTGAGGTTTATGCATCAGTGTTTCCCACAACTTCCTTAATATACTTTTCCACATGAGACCTAATATATTTTATATGTTTTAACCAATTTCTTATCCATAAAAATGTTCCATGAGGGATGATAAAGACACTGTCAGATTCTATGGGTCTGGCTACAGTGTCACACCTAATGAACATTGTCATCTTTAGATTGAAAATGATAGCACGTGTGAATGGTTAATAAATGCTTGATGAACACAGGGGTTCCCTTCAATAAATTTACCTTCAAATACTGGAACTCACTAGTTGCTTCAGCTGCTAGAAGACAGACACTTCATTCTCTCGCAAGCACGGCAAATCTAATCTTATTTGAAAGTAATGGTAAAATTTGAGAATAATGAAAAAATGCAAGTTTCATTAGGTTTTTAACTTTTCCTGCCTCTGAAGTAGTATTCTGTACTCTCTGGCATTCTTCATGTTAACATATACGTTGATGGATGTTATTTTTCCACTTCAGGAAAATTCATCAGAGAGCCAATCTTCTGTCCTAATATTTTATACCAAAAACAAGCCCAGGAGTTGACGGAAAATGTAACAGCAGAGGAATTCTAAAGTCCTCTTCCTGATGACCGTGATATTTCTAAAAAGCACTTGCTGCTTGTGTATAATTTTTCCTCTGACCACACCAGTATGATAATGCAACATTTTTTGCTTTTTGTTAGATTTTTTTAAAGGAAAATAAAATACCTCAGGAATAATTGCACAGTCTAAATTTTAAGAAGGCAGCCAAGAGTATTCAAAGTGTAAAGTGGAGCCTAAAACTTGACAAGAACCCAAGAACTTAGTAAGTGGTGTCAGAAAACTCCCTAAACTGAATATCCAGTCTGCTTTGGCTTTCAGACTGAAACTAATCTCAAAGCATAGATAATGGCATAGATGCTTGATTTGATTCTAGGCATTGCCTAAACAAGTTATCTATATAATATTAAGACAGAAAATTAAAATTTGAGCTTCTATGAGACATTACAATTTTCACATAAATTCTCATTTAATACAACAATCTTGCTTAGGATTATGCTTATTTAATTTGTGATATACATAACTTCATGGAAAATTCTTCGTGCCCTGATCATACAATCAGTAGGTGACTAAATCACAATTGAAATCCAAAAATCATCTTCACATTTCATTATGTTCAGATTAAGTCAGGAATTCAAAAAATTCATGTTGATTCTCTGAATAATTTTTAAAAATATATTTGGTTGTAACAGGGTTTCACTACACAGCTTGGACTCCTAGTGATCCTCCTGCGTTCAGCCACCCTGATCTAGGATTATAGGTGTGCACCACTATACTTTGATTCTGTGGCTGGCTCAGTTTGCCCTGGGGGTGGGGTTGGCTTGGCCTGTGGTGCTGGGAATCAAACTATGATCCGCCTGCTTGCCTAAGCTTACCTAAATAGGTGCTTAAGTCCACTGAGCTATCTCACTGGCCCTCACTGAATAATATTAATGGAAAAATTAGAAAACTTAGTCACTTTATGGACTTGTACACAATTTTATTTTGAGAATAAAATATACAATGTAAACATTATTGACTCCATAAATGTGTCAGACATTTTTATGACAAGCAAGCTTGTCTAATGAAATACCAGTTTGTTCCTTTGCTTTCTGATTGCTTAGCAGCTAAGGATGTGCTTTTCACCTCACTCACTCTGATCTTTTGACAGAAGTGCTAGGCCCTACTGGGGGGTGACATATACCAGAGCCAGCACCAGCAGACATTTAGGGCTCACTGGGACCATACCATATCTTAACTTCTGTCTACAAACAGCACAGCATCTTTAAAACTCTTGCCAACATTTCTCTCAGGCAGCGAAGTTCTCATTTAGATTAAAAACATGTCTCCCCAGTCCAAGCAGAACAAACTACTAAAGGTACATAGATGCTGTAAAATTTCTCTTAACAGCCATCAATCTATCCTCGTACATAGTTTCATTGTTCTTTCCCCCCCCCCCCTTATGCTTCCTGTTGTTTCATTTGTGAGACTGAATCCTTTCAAAGCTGGCTGTTAAAATACAGTGTTTTGGGAAAGATCCTTCAAAAGGTTTGCTCCCAAAAGATCAGCATTTTCTCCAAAGCCCCACCATTTCTTATTTCTTCCTGTTACATGGTTGCTTCCATTGTGAATGTGAGTTTACTTGCAAACACACAAATTATTATAGTTTCCTTTCAAATGTTTATGGAGCCTTGGAAATCATTCTAGGCACTTCTCCAGGAAAACACAAGACATTTCAGTAAGCAAAGCTAAGGGCCATCCCATTCCTAAATTTGGTATTAGTGGGAAAGAAGAGCAGAAAAGTCAATAATAGACCTAATAGGTTAAAAAAAAAATGAAAGCTGCTCCTGATACGTAGCTAGTATTGTGGAAGTCTTAGAAGTTGAGACCAGGAGGATCAAATGTTCCTCAGTCCAAATGGCTTAGCCACTTAAAGAAACCCTGTCCAAAACAACAAAAATGTAGGCTGGGGATTTAGCTCAGTGTGGAAGCCCTGGGATCGATTTTCAGTGTCCCACGCTGCCCAAAGAAACTGCAATAAGATAAAAGAAAATGAGGAGGGTATAGCTTCTAATTTTAAGTAGGATAATTATCTTCTCAATGAGATGGTAAATACTTAAGTAGTTATTGAAAGCATTTGAACACAAACATTTAAAAGGAATTCAGTCATAAAAATACCTGGGTAAAAGTGCAGGTTTGCATGAGAGTAACAGCCAAGAGGTCAGTTTGGCAAAAGTCACTGTTGAGAGCCTCTGGTAGTATAAAAGACTTGAGAGTAATGATGAAGGCTGGGTTACGTGAGTCTTAACCTTATGAACAATTTATCTAAAGTACTTGCTTAGGCAGAGTACAATGGCCTGGATCTGATCCCCAGTATGCCGTGCCAACCCCAAGTATAGGGCATGCTGAGATGGAGACTGACACTGGGCATGGTGGAGCAGGCCTGTAATCCTAGCCCTTGGGACACTGAAAACAAGAGAATTACTAAGAGTTCCATCTATATAGTGAGACCCCGTAGACCCTGTAGACACTGTCTTACATACAGAGAAAAAAAAAAGAAGAGATAAAACAATTTATTTTTCTTGGCACATAATAATTGTATGAATTGACAGGATACAATGGAATGTGAGATATACATATATATATCTATATATCTATATATAGATATATATATACACACACATACTGTGGCATATAAGTTAAACTAGTTAATGTATTCATCATATTTCATACTTATTGCTTGTCCATAAGTTAAATGAGAACATTTAAACTCTACCTTTTAATATTTTTTGAAAATTTCAATGAATTATTATTATTAAATGCAAACAACAGGTTGACAAGAGTTACAGGAAGGATGGCTATAGATGGAGCCAGTTTGGGAGGATAGATAGGTTTGTTTTAGGACATGTTAATTTTGTGATATTCATCTTAGTCATTCAGGTCAAGTAGGTAGTTGGAATACTTAAGTATGGAGTTCAGAATATAGTTCTGACCTGGGAATTTTTGTTTGAAAACCATTATTACAATGATATTTAAACACATTTCATGCATGCTTAATTTTCCTTATTGTCTATTACTATTAAAGTGCATCATACTATTTTGATTAGAGAGTAGGTATAATATTAAATATTGTGTCATTTATCATGCAGGTTTATTTTCTCTTTCAGTTAAAGTACTAGATCTAGGCAGTAACTAGTATCTCTTTCATTATCTCTTCTTGAGCTACTAGAAAAAAATGTGTACACGTGGTTGTTGCCCTCAACCAAAGGTATACTTTCAACTTCTTCCTAATTTCTAAGTCTGTAATTCTTCCCAGCCCCTCCTCAGGTTTACCTGTCCACCAATGTCATCTGGAATCCAGATGCCTTCCTTGGGATCCTCATCTTTTCTCTGAGGTTCAGATGCAGGTGAACTCTTGGCACCAGCATTTCCTCCTAGTTCTATTTTCTACTACATACCTCCTAAAGTAACATGCAGGTAGTGTTATCTTAGCTACAGATGCGCAATCCTGGAAAACATTTCTATTATTGACATTATCTGATCTTCTAGAGTTGCTTATTTATCTAAACTTAAGAAATGCATTGTGGCTGCAGCAAAGAGTAGAAAAAATTTCCTGATTGTCATTACTTCCTTTCAGACAAATTCATTAAAAAGTCTGCTCCTGGTACCTATCTTACTAGAGTGCAGTATTTAATGTTTATTTATTTATTTATTTATTTATTTATTTATTTATTGTCTTTTTGAGACAGGGTCTCACTATGCAGTTGAGGCTGGCCTTGAGCTCACTTTCGTAGTCCAGGCTGGTCTCGAACTCTCACCAATCCTGCCTCAGCCTCCCGAGTGCTGGGATTACAGGCGTGAGCCACCACACCCGGCTTAATGTTTAAATGCCCTGTAGATGAACGCTCTTCTGTATGCCAACTGACAGGTGATAACTTATAAAAATGAAGTAGTTTACACATTTATAAATGGATCATATTTTTATTAAAATGAGAAAACATAGTTTTCTAGTCCTATCTCTAGCCAATTTTTCCTGTACCATTGATCACTATTGTTATTAAATTCATCTTCTTGAAAGGTAATAGTCAAATTCATACTACATAAAAATCAAGGTCAATTTTCCACTAGTACTAAGTAGGAAAGTGAAAGATTGGATTGTTGACTAGTCATGATTTTTACAAATATTATAGACTAATAGAAAAACATAAATTGAGTGAAAATTTCAAGCAAGATTTGCAATTGTGACATTTTTAAAACTTGGGTAGCATTTCAGAATTAATCTTAGTCTTAAGTTTTTCCTGCCTGATTTTACAGTTCAGTCCTAGAGAAGTTAATTAATTTGATCTGAGACCCCAACTTAGAAAGTAAATAAAGGACTTGATTCTCAGTCAATAAATGTTACTACTCTTAAAAAGTTCTGTCTACAAGGTCTCACTACAAAAATCGACTCTGTTTTCAACTTCTCCTGCACTGGGATTACAGGTGAGCCTCTGTATGCCCAGTCTCAATGGTGGGTCTCGTTGTGCCCCATGTGTGGGGCCGGCATAGCATGCCAGGGATCTAACCCTGGTCCTTGTGCCTGCCTAAATAGGTGCTTTACTTTCCTGAGCTATCTGGCTGGTCCCATAACTCAATACTTTTAAAATATAATTTTGTTCTGATTTCTATTTTGAGGAATTATGATATTTTTAATGATAATCTTCATTTAAGAATTTATAATTGGGTGACCACAAATTATTTCATCAGCTACATTTCATAGAAGAAACTCCTGCCAGAGGTTCAAAACATATTTGGGGATTCAAAATTGAAAGAAAAATGATCATAATTTCATAAAAGCAATTATGAATTTCTGAACAAGGAACTACTCCAAAGCCACAGTTTTACCTTATTGTTTGTAGCTATACTATTAGAAGCTAACCAATTTATGTTTTCTAAACTGTTTCTCAGTCTACTTAAAATTCAGTTTTTAAGAATAGAACCATTTTGCTATCAGTTAAGGCATGAGTTTTTTTGTTAATTTTTAAAATTAAGTTATTGTGATGCTTATTTTCCCAAGCATGAGGTCTCTCATGGTTTATATCTAAACATCCCTCAAAGCCTTATGTACTCATGCGGGGGTTGTGGGGGTGACTGTATCACAGGGCCGGTGTACACTCTGGCAGATCAATGGGGTTCCCTTAGGAGTGGCTAGTCCCACGTGATGTTGAAGGGGCTGCTGAGCACAACAGGCGGGACCCCTGGGGATTTTGCCTCCCCTGAGGCCCTCCTCCCACTCAGCCTCTAACTGCATGAAGTGAGCAGCATCCCTCGTGGGCCACTCTGCCCCACTGTTGCCCTGCGAAGCCTGCTGGCCAGGGACTGTAACCAAAAGCCAACATTTAATTTTTGGGATGGTGTATATTGTCCCAGCAAGAGGAAAGTAAACAGGACGCTTTTTTTTCCCTAGAGCAGAGGGAGTAGTTGTATGTGAGGCCAGCCCAGGGACCTCTTGCTATTATTTGGTCACTTCCTTCTTCACTCCCAGGACAGATGAGTACAGTCATCAAATCCTCAAAGGAGCCCTCTAAGATCTCCCAGACCATATTGATTCCTATTTTAGCCTTATTGCACCATGCATTTCCATGATAAAACCCTTGGTATAGGAGAGTTACATTTGTGCTATTGTGTAGCATCAGTAAATGTGGGATTTTATTCTCTGTCTTATCCTAGCATGATTGGATAAATCAGAGAGTATTTAAATAGGAACTACATGAATATTGGGTGAATGAATGAATTATTGAAAATGTGCTGATTACAGGCATTTATAGCCAAATAATGGTTTCCCAAAGTTCTTTTGCCCTTAATAAGATTAAAAATCTACTGAATTATATTGATATAAGCAAAATACTGAAGTTGTTTATTTTCCTTGCATATATTTTCATATGTTTTTCATGAACTTCACCTCACTGATTTGTCCCATGGTTGAGGTAAGTGGCTCTATTTAACTTTTTCTGGTAAATATATTTAATCCAATACTTTGATCAGGTATACATATCTGTACTCCTAGATTCAACCTTTCCATTTCTTCTATAAATTGATATCCAAGTATTTGTTAAGAGATTTCTTTTGCATAGTCCTGATGTGCTTGGAAAGTGGAATGCCAAGGGACTAAAGAAAATATGGAAGCATAGGTGAGATTTATTTAGGAATTAACAAAAAAGAATAGGGTTAACTGCGCCATTCTAGTGAGGGAAGGGCCACAAGAAGCTCATCAGGGCCCAGCGCTTGCTTGGCATAATCCCACCAGGGGGCATACTCAGCCCCAGTACCACCATGCCAAGTCCTTCTGTCCTTCTGGGAATGTGTACCTGACAGCAGCAGCCCTAGGCAGTAGAGGAAACTGGTTACGTGAGGGAGCTGAGCTGACTACAGATCAACATCGTAGCTATGTCATCATCAGCTCCATTGTAATGACCACTAGTTTTTAGTTTTTTTTTTTTTTTTTTTTTTAATGTATTTGGTGCATGGTCTCACTACTCAGCTGAGACTCATAGTGATCCCCCTGTTTTCAGCCTCCCCAGCACTGGGATTACAGGTGTGTAACTCCACACCTGGACTCATTCATCAGCTCAGTGAGCCTTGGCAGTAGGGCCTGCACTGCATGTGGGACTGGGAATCGAACCCTGGTCCCTGTGCTTGCCAACAGCGACCACTGTTTTATGGAGCAGATGGCTTAACATATGAGCAGGAAGGCAGCTCCTACAGAGAACATAAGATGCTCCAGATGCTCCATGCTCAGCCTCTTACAATGTCCTTTTAGCTTGGCAAGAAGTTTAGAAATGCAAAAGAAGTGTTTTCAGTTTCTCAAGGGTGCTGTCTTAGACCTTCTGAGACATAGTATACAAATGAATATAATTTTTGAAGAGAAAACACGAATATTTGTAAATACTTTATTAAATCATTTCTTACAAAATCAATTGGAAGGGGCCCGGCGGGATGGCTCAGTGGTCTAAAGTGCCTGCTTGGGGAAGCTTGGGCGGCTTCAGGGACCGCAGTTTGATCCCCGGCACCACATGCTGCGCCAGCCCTGCCCTCAGGGAAGGCTGAGCCGGCCATAAAGATGAGTGAATAAACAAAGGTTCTGAAACAAGAAAAAAATAAATAAATAAAATAAAAATTCTTTGAAAAAAAAAAAACAAACAATCAATTGGAATATAGCTCTTCCTTTAAGACCTTGAAGGCCAGGATTTCTGGTTTTATTCATTCGTTTTATTCCTGATTTAACACTGGGATTAGGATATAGTACAGACTTGGTAAAAAAAAAAAAAAAAAAAAAAAATCTTTAAATAGTCACTGAAACCAAACTGTATTAATTGAATGAAATGGAAACATAAGGAATTTCTCTCAGAAAATAGATATAGCCATTGCTTAAATTGCATTTTTGATGTATGTCTCTGTTTCGATTTCTAAAAAAGGCATGATCAGCTGTGTAGACATGAGCTCTAACAAAGAGGACAAATGAATAAAAGAGAAACTACAGTTTTGTAGTTTCATAATCATAAGTTTTGTTGAAAAGAAAATAAAAGGATCCTTTCTTAAAATCCCTGCATTCAGGGGATGAGGCAGGAGAATTGCTGCAAGTTCAAGGCCATGCTTGCCTACATAGTGAGTTCAAGGTCAGCCTGAATTAAAGAGATAGCCTTTCTCAAACACCAGGACCAAAACCAAAAACAAACAAACAAACAAACAAACAAAAAAGTGAAAACAGAAAAAAGTCAAAGGAATCCCTTATCATGTACATTAAAGAAATGAAAGTAGATGGGGCCAGGGAGATAGCTCCATGGCACAAGTGCCTGCCTGGCAAGTGCAAGTGCAAGGTTGTGAGTTTGAACCCTGGCCCCGCAAAAAGAAAAAAAAAAAAAAAGAAATGAAAGTAGAAATAAAGGTAATTAAAACCTTGGAATCCAAACAAACTTTCAGCATGATACCAGAAAAAAAGCAGCATTATACGATTCTATTTTCTCTTATAATATGCACAAAGATTTACGGAGAGCCATGATAACATTTTTGAGGGTTTTTTTTTTTTTTTTTTTTTTTTTTGAGAACTGTGTTTAAGTATCAACTGTAATAACCACATATATGAAAAAGAAACGCCCGTTAGATTCTGTGTTAGGCCTTGTGGACTGGACTGAGCCACTGCCAGCAGGAGGCCAGCCAGCCAGGCTAAAGGTCAAGGTAGCTGGCAGCCATGAGAGCAGGTGTTCGGCATGAGTCCAGCTTGCCTTTTCAGTGCAGATAAACAGATGGTCTCTGCTGTGAATAAGGGCAAAGGAGTGGTTCTCCAGCCTTGAGGAGCCGTGCCCAGAGACGTGCATTAACCCAGCTTTGTAAGAACCATCTTTAGAATGTCAGATTCTGTAGATTTAAGATATATCTAGGATCCTGTATTTTGAAATGCTAGAGACAGTCTAAGGAAACAAGCACTTTTTATAAAAAACACTACAGATATTTAAAAAATTTTAACTTCCTTTTGCAAGTCAATTTAATTTAACTAATGAATGGTTACTTAGTATGTATATTGGCATAATCCTATAAATAGAGATTTACTGAATTGATGTTTAATATGCATAAAAATATTGAAAGGAGTGGTTAATGCTTAATTTTTTGTCTTAAAAATTATATTATAATGTTTGTGACCAGTTTTACAGGCTTAGATCTGGTAATCTGAACCACTAATTTAAAGACAACAGTGTACAATATAAAAAAATTGGTTGAATTCTTATCATCTTGTGGTTCAGTGAAATTCCGTATCATTTCTAGTGATTTTCTTTCTTTCTTTCTTTCTTTCTTTCTTTCTTTCTTTCTTTCTTTCTTTCTTTCTTTCTCTCTCTCTCTTTCTTTCCTTGTTCTTTCCTTTCATATATTTTTAAGAATAAAATGTTAAGTAAAAATATCAACTGTGCACATTAAGGTGCTGTCATAGTTAAAATGGTTTAGCTATGCTTCTGTGTATGAGATGAAGGCTTGAGCTTGATCATTGTGTCTGTCTGTGGATCCTTTTCAGGCCCCCACTGTACTTCCCAGCTGCCATGCACTAAGCAACCTTATTCTGCCAGGCCCTTAAGTCATGATGTTTCTGCTTTGGAGTCATCCAGCCATGGACTGAATCCTCTAGAGTTGTGAGCCATAGTAAACCTCTTCTCTTTAAATTGTTAGTGATTTATTCTAACAATGGGAAAGCTCATGTATAAATTACAATCTGGATCATTTTCCTTTGACACATATACGCAAACCTGATTACCCATCGTCTATACTTCCAGTAGTCCAAAAAATCTAACTTCCAGCTCTTTGAGGCCCATTATGTTAAATGTGGCATAAATTTTCTTAGCTTAACAAGCAAGAACTTTTGATGCAATGGCCTATAGCAGTGGTGATGTACCTATGGGACACATGCCACAGGGGGTTATTTGTATTACTGAAAGCTCTAAAAGTTTGATATCATTAGATATAGAACTCAATGGGCCATTCTTCACTTGAATTCATTTTCCTTTGCCAACAAAATCTTGCCTTAGAGTTTGGAGAATATCTCAGTCATTACCTTCACTGCTGAGACAAAATATGCAACATCCAAAGTTAAAGGAGAGGAGATTTATTTTAGCCCACAAGTTATAGAGGTTTCACTGTATAGTCAGACTCCAAGGCAGGATGGGTGGCATGACAGAGCGGCATTGCAGAGGATAAACAGTCCATGGAAAGCAGGCAGGAGACAGCAAGGCGGCTGAAGCAAACCTGCCTTCCTTCTGTTCCTTTATGCTCTATCCAAGCTACAAACATATAGATTGATGACACCCATGGCCAGGATAGGGCTTCCAATATCTACTCCTTTAACCTCAGTATCACACCCTTAACCCACATTAACACAGCATAGCCCAGACACACAGGCTTACTGAATGAATGATTTTCTTATATGAGAAATAAAGAGCAAGGTAAAATCAGTAGGAAATAGGGAGACAGATCTTTTTCAAATAGGAATGAAATCAGGATATAAATATAGTTAGGAGGGAAAAAACAGGAGCGGATAAAACTATTAAAATGCATTATATTTGTAAACTGACTCCCCAGAAGGAAAGTAAACAGTATGTACTGTAAATGTGTACTGACACAAAATAAAAAGTATATATTGTACTGTTAGTCATTAAATACAACTATACTAATGGTAGTGATCTCAAAGTTATTCTTAACTTTAAAAAACAAAAGGAGCCCTATAAAGCTCAAATAAACAGAGTAGACTTGTTTTAAGCATGAAGCAGGTAGTAGTAGCTATCTAAAGCTGATCAGTATACCTCAGTGAAATCAGGAAGGTTCTGGACTTTATCTTAGGGACTCCTTCCCTATAATACTGAGGATGTAGGAGCTGTGGAATGTCATGTGAGACCTATAAGGAAAGGGATGAAATGGCTCAGGCTGCCACTTGCCAAGAGAGAACACTTTATTTCTAATGCCTAAGGTGTCAAGTGGGTTGCAGTGTTTCTTCCCTTGTCTGGTAGGTGGCTTTCGTCATCACAATTATCAGATATGACTTCTGTACATCAAAACTTTTATATATGAGTTTTAGACAAAAAGGGGAAAGAAAATTTGTGAAGTTTTCTCTCAAAGAAGCTTGACTTAGAAAATATGGAAATCAGAATGATACTATTGTATTTCACTGTTCAGAAGCATACTATGCATGATCTATAGATAGAAGAGAGCCAGAGGAATGATGTTTAATCCAGTATATTGTCATCCTGATTAAAAAAAAATAAGATTCTCACCAAATTCAGGAAGAGAGATATAGGATCATGCAGATAGCTAAAAGTAGCTACCACAGAGAATTATTCAATAAAGAAAACAATGAAGTAAACATGAATATTTTGTCACGATTAGTAATACCACTGATTTTTTTTAAACATAGCGATCAAATTCAAGCAAAATTCTGTTGAATAGTATGTTCCTTCATACGTTGCTACAGCCCATAACACTGCAGAGGCTTGCCTGTGCTGAATTTGCCCCTTGACTTTACAGCTCCCATTTCAGCCAACTCACTCCTTTCTTTGTACCCTTCAGTTCAGATTTTATATACTTTATTTAATGACAGTTGAGATTGATTAAATTAATACATCAAGAAAAGTAGAAATACACTCTGTCATAGCTACATAGATATTTTCTGAATCACTTTGTTTCAGGCTGTGCTAAAACTTCTTTTAATAGTTTTATAGATTGGTAAAAAAGAATTTTAAAAAAATATTCATACAGCAACCATATCAAATAAAGCATTTCTGATTATTGGGAAAGGAGATTAAATCCATATTAATTTTACCTTATATTTTATGTGACTACATACTTACCTTTTACTAACTTAAAAAGTTTAATTGTATTTTTCATCAAATGCAATTTAATATTTACCTGTGTAAGATATTCTAATTAAAATAAGTATAAAATTAACACATTATGGAGTGAAAATATTTTAAATATATTTTTATATACAATAGTCTTGGATATGAGAATATATTTTTATTCTTTTAAAAAATATTGTGTTATTTGTGAATAAGTAGAGGTTCTAGTTTTCTGATATTTTCAAATTGCTTTGTGGACAATTTACTTACTAAAATTCACAGCACAGTACAATATAGTATCAAAGTAGCATGAACATAGTTGCATGTATTTTTTTACTTCAGTGAAAAAACTTTCAAAAATGTCATTAGTAGGGCTGACAAGATAGCTCAGTGGTCTAAAGCACCTGCTTAGGCAACTGCAAGGACTGCGGTTCAATCCCCAGCACCACAAGCTAGTCCAGCCCCACTCCCAGGGCAGCCTGAGCTGGCCATAACATAAATGAATGAATGAATGAATGAATGAATGAATGAATGAATGAATAAATAAATAAATAAATAAATAAATAAAACATCATTAGTAAGAATCAAGTTTACTATGTTAGTTGGTAAGTGCTTTAGTTTGTTTGGACTGATACAATTAATTGTTTTCAAGCAATGAATATTTATATCCCACAGTTCTGGAGAGTGGAAAGTCCAAACTCAGGAAGGCAGACACTTGTTCCCTGCTGAAAGCCTTTGTGCAGATGGCTGACTTGCTGTGTTGTCATGACAGTCTCTGGGCAAGAGTCATCCTCTTTCCTGAGGCTTCCTTTGTAGGGCAGCTAATCCCATTCATGACTAATTATCTGCCGAAGCCCCTTGTAAATATATTTGCTGTAAAAATGCTGGTCTTTTTATCCATCACTATGCAAGAAATAATACTCTCCTTTCAATTCCTAAAGTTGCTTTTGTTTGACCCCTCCCTTGTTGATTTACATCTTGTTAATTTAACCATTTTGTTTTTGTGTCTTCTGTTTTTCTTTTTAATTAATTTATGTTCTTAAGACTGTTGTTTTTTCTCTGCTGGTAGGGAAGATTTTTAATGTTCTCCTGATAACATTTTCAACTGATTAAATTTTAACCTTTGCTATTTTCTAAGGTAAACCCTTCTGTTTCCATGTAAGTACTACTTTTACTGTAGGCACAAGCTGATGATATTTTCACTGTCATCCAGAAAAGAGATACTTATAATTTGCAGTTCTTTGTTTAGGAGTACATTGAATTTGCTCTCTTAGTTATGCTTTTTGGTTATTGGTAGGAGGTGCAGAAAGCCAGACCTTAAAATTACAGAGATTGATTAATATTCAAGAGAAAAATTGGAGAGTATTACTTGTAGAGTTGATACTTAACGAGCACACTGCCCACTATGGCAAGCATGAAGTGAGACAAGACAGTATTAAGGAAACTGAGAAATTTTTAAATTGATATCTATACGTTTCAATTTGTATAATTCTTTATTATTCCCCAGTGCATTAAAATAACCCATTAGCTACACTAAGATAGAGCTTATTTATCTTCCTGCATGGAAATCAATTGTAATTTGATGAAAAACTAACGCATTACTTGGAAATAGAAATAACTCTTTCCTGTCCTTCCAGTTTTCTAATTTGAAGTATCTGCTGATCTAGAAGACCATTTCTTCTAAAGTAATGGCTGTCTCAGATCTTAATGACATGACTTTTGGCAACCAATGCCATATCCTGTGCATTAGGCGCAGGCTCAGCCTTCAGGTCACACAATTCACAGAATGTTGGAAATGGTAGCGCTTCTGGAGACATCCATATAAAATCCTTTATTTTTTGTGTCTTCTTATGTTTACTGGTGAATTTGCTGTACAAACTTCATTCATTGTGGGGAGTTGGTACCCGTGAATAATGCATCTCAACTGTTGTAAAATTCCCCATTCCCTTACTCCCCACCACCCTTGATGTTTAGTGGCCCTTTTCATTTTCAGAGGAACTACTCTATTTAATATTGTATTATTCATTTTGCTCTTCAAATTATAATGTTTTATACTTCTCGTATAAAAGAAATGAGTATTTATGACTGCATATCTGATAACATCCAATGAGCTGAGTAACATTCCTTCTGCATTTTCTTTACTAACCTTGTCTAATTTGCTTTTCCACAATGTGACATTTCACTGGGGCCACTTCTATTTTGTTTTTTTCCTTTTGTCTTCGTTTTCTGATTTTATTTGAAATGCAAGTCTGATCAGCCCATTGTAATTCTGCACCTACTCTTTTCCAAATAAGAATTGATAATACATCTAAAAGGACCTACAATATCTGGCTTCAGCCTGTCTAGCTATTATATTGGTTTATATTTCTGTTCGCTCTAGGCAATGCCACCATTCCCTTTTCCTGTCTAAGGATTGCTTACTTCATGATATTTACACTTACATATTGTTCCTTTACCCTCCCAGTTCATTCCAGTTTGTTTTTCATAGGGAAGTCTCTTGGCAGTTCTTTTTTTCTTTTTTTCTTTTTTTTTCTTTTTGTTGTCTTTCCAAGACAGGGTCTCACTATGCATTTCAGACTGACCTTGAGCTCACTTTTGTAGTCTAGGCTGGTCTCGAGCTCGCACTGATCCTCCTGCCTCAGGCTCCCAAGTACTGGGATGTATTAGTTACTTTTTGCTCATTGCTGGGACAAATACCCAACACTCAAAATGAAGGAAGGAAAGGTTTATTTAGCTCACAGTTCGTAGAGGTTTCAGTCCATATTCAGCTGGCCCAAGGCTGAGTGGAGCAGGGCGGAGAGCATCCAGTTCATGGTGGCGGAACAGCAACAAAATGGCGGCAGAGGCAGACAACCAAACAGGGCAGCAGAGCAGCAGCAACAGCTAGAGCTACAGTCTGTCTCTCTGTCTCTCTTTATATTACATTCAGGCTCTCCACCTTAGCTCCCGCCATAGGCTACACCCATAATCCCAGAAGTACTTCCACCCGTAATCCCATCAGTACTAAAACCCATACTCCCAGGGATCAAGGATCAAGTCTCAAACTCTAGAAGTCCCTGCCCAGTGACTCCATGAGGCTTTGGGGGGACAACTAGACATAAGCCATAACATGGGATTACAGGTATGTGCCACCATGCCTGGCCAAATTATTTCATCTTTTTAAAAAAAAAAAAAACTTATTTTTTTAAACTTTATCTATTTATGTTAAGATTGGCTCAGTCTGCGCTGGGGGTGGGGCTGGTGCAGTATATCGTGCCAAGGATTGAACCTTGGCCTCGGTCCCTGTGGTTGGCTAAGTTTGTCTAAGCAGTCACTTTAGACTGCTGAGCTATCCCCCCAGCCCTCTTGGCTGTTCTTTAGGAAGTCTACCCTTATGCCTGTGACTGTATTACAAATTTTCATAAAAGAATGGAAATGACCACTATTTAATAAACTTGATATTATTTTCCTACTTCAAAAGGTGGTTATTTAATAGCTTCCCACTTACTAGGCTGTAAGTATAGGTAACACATCTACATGTTGAATGTAAGGACGCTGACATGGGATTTTCTTCACTAATGAAACTTCGTAGGCTGATCCTAAGACCAGGTAGGCCAATTTTAAGTCTTCGGTAGTTGTTTGTCTTTTCTTGTTGTTCAACTTTTATTTTCTTTGGTAAACAGAGTACACAAAGATCATATTTTTCATGAGGAGTTGAGTATCTCTTATCAATAGAAATTCTTTATAATATGTTTCTAACAACAATTGTTTATTTCACCATCAAAACCAGGCTACCACAATGAATACCAAGTTTTAAACAAATCCAAATTCAATAAAAATTGGGGTTGGGGAGATAGCTCAGTGGCATAAGTGCCTGCCTTGCAAGTGCAAGACCCATTATTTGATCCCCGGTATCACAAACTGTGTTGCATTGTGGTGCATGTCTATAATCCCAACACTAGAGAGGTTAAGGCACTAGGATCACTATGAGTCTGAAGTGCATAGTGAGACCCTGTATGAAAAACAAAACAAAACACAATAAAAAAAATCAATAAAAATTAATAATATAACACTAGGTCTCATTAAGTCATTGAAGCCCTTCTATTTTTAAAAAATGGGTTATATTGATTTATTTTACATGATTTTCTTAGTGTTAAGATAAGTGAGAGTGCTCATTAAAAACTAATTTGAATTCATAATTTTATTTTCTTATTATTATCATATTTGGATCACGTAATTCATTATAGAATAATTGAAGAAGACTGAAAGTGCTATTTTCCTTGGTAATCGAAAGTATTTTTTTCTTTTAATCTGGAAAACATTGCTTACATTGTTAAATATTATCACTCTTATTAATATTTTTTGAACTTATAAACCTCATGGGAAAATATGTCAAAAGGAAAAAAAAATAGATGAAAACAGTAATCTAAGGCTCTTAGGACTAGGAAGTATGTAAGCATATATATGTGTATATATATATATCCCTATGTTCTAATTTTAAAAAGTGGCATTCAGCTTATCTCAGCTCAATAAGTGAATCTTACAGAAAGGAGAGGGAAGTCAGAGGTAAGATATTTCACAGTTGAGACACCAAGCCCACTAGGAAATGTCTTAGGACACATGCAAGGCTGTGGAATGACCGGGGTTCTTTAAGCTGGTAATGAGTCGACAATCACTTTTCTCACTCTCCTGTTGTCAGATATCCAAGTGATATCTGAATCCATTCTGTAAGCAATATGGCCTTGAGATTTTCTCTGTGAAATCTTACTGCTTTTGTTTTCAGGTGAGACCCTGCTGAAATTAAATGGTAATTAATTCACATTATTCCATTATTTTTATTTATTTATTTATTTATTTATTTATTTATTTATTTATTTATTTATTTTTTATGGCTGGCTCAGCCTGCCCTGAGAGCAGGGCTGGCGCAGCATGTGGTGCCGGGGATCGAACCGTGGTCCCTGCAGCCGCCTAAGCTTTCCTGAGCAGGCTCTTTAGACCACTGAGCCATCCTGCCGGGCCCACATTATTCCATTATTATGTACGAAATCTTATTAAACCCAATGCTCCACATTGAAACTTTCATTCCAAAACTCCTTGAGAAGAGTAAACTCATTGCACGTGTTTCTCCTTGTTCTTATGTTAGATTTTTATGCTTATAAGCATCTAAACATCCATTCTCGTCACAAAAGCAATCTTTACCAAACATCTGCTGAAACATTTGGAATGTTATTGTTATGACAGGAATTGTCCAAGTGTGTTTGTCTGTATAACATACCATTATGGTTGTACTGATAGTCCTGAAGGAAAAAAAAAAAAAAGGATTCTGAATACAGTATAATGCACTGTCTTAATCATCTATCACTGTATTTCAGATAAAATGACTTGCTTATCATAGAACTCTTCAGAATTGAAATATGTTGTATTGTAGAGTTGCAAATGTTATGTCACCTGAAAAATTATTCATTTGCAATCAAGTTATTTGCTGAGTAAAGCATTATGAACTCCAGAAGGGCTGTAGCTGTCTGTGCCATGCTTTTTGGTTTGTACCGCTGTGCAAACAATTGATATTCCTCTCTCTCTCCATTATGTAGAACTAAATACAGTGACAGATTTTCATTTTTAAGTTTATCTATACATCATATTACATTTCCTACTTTAAATCCTAGCTTCCGGTGCTTCCAGTTGAGTAAATAGACTTATGTGGGGTACAACATACAATCCCACATCCTCTATTAGACTAACAGAGGAACAACATATATATATATATATATATATATATATATATATATTCAGTTATAAAAAGTACATGCTATGTTTATGTAAGTCTATTAAACATTTTATGTTTAAAAATTGAAAATAGCAAAAAAAAAATTGAAAATAGCTACTAGGTATGAGGTGAGATGTGACGTAGAGTTAGAAGAACATACAAACGACAAAATAAGATAAGTTACATTTTCTTATTCACTTGGGTCTGAGAAATTGCATGAAAATAGATGCACCATTAGTTTTTCAGAAAGGTTGATTAAATGACAGTCTTCCTCCTATGTCTAATAATTTTCCTTACTATAGAAATAAAGAACCACACATGACCCCAGAGCATATATTTCAAGTACTGAATTCTTTTGTTTCTTGAAAAGATGATGCTGTTTTTTTCTTTTCTAAAGGAATCTATGTAAGGGATCAGTCATTTATAAAAGGAAAAAATCACTATTAATATTACGATGTAAGTTTTTAAAAGTCCTATGCAATGAAGCATGCTGGAGAGGCACCAGTTTGTATGATTTCAGCCCATGAAAGTGGATGACTAAGCAAACCAGTTCCAGTAGCCTTTCCGCTCTTTAAGTAGCCTATCATGCACATTTTGTCTCTTAGCCAAAATTATTTTGATACTCAAATCAAATCAAGTAAATCTATTGTTGCTTTAATAAGCTACATATCTTGGGAAAGGAAAAATCAAATGATCAAACAAATGGATTCATAATCAGTTCCTGGGCTTGCCATATTATCAGATACTTAATGAATATATGGTAAATAATGTGTTAACTTAATGACTACATTAATTAATTTAAAAGATACCTTTATAGAATCTTACTAGTGTTATTATTCATTTATTTATTTAGCAATACTGGGTGGTCTAATACTGAGTTTAATCCCTAACTCTTTTTAATTGCTTAAATTTTAGGACAGGGTCTCACTAAAGTTGCTGTGTGCCTAGGCTACGCTTGACCTGGTGGTCCTCCTGCCTTTCCTACCCAAAGTGCTGGGGTTCCAGGTATGGACCAGTATGACTAGATGAATCTTTGAAAAGTGAAAAAAAAAAAAAAAAAAAAAGAACCTGTAATTGCTTAATGAGAGTGAGCTGGGGCAGTAGCATGACTGACCTCAGGCAGCTATCTTTAGAAATGAACAGATGCAGCGTGTGCGCTCTCTTCTGGTCTTCTCTCTGGCTTTGCACGCTAACAAGGAGGCAGTCACAGCTAAAAGGCCTTTCGTTCTCTCAGAGTTCAGTTCCCAGTTAAACTGTGCCACTTCACTGTTTCCCACACTCTTTGACAGGAAACTCGTGGTGCCCTGCTAAGCCTAGTAGGGCAGATATCCAAAGATGAATCAATTGCTGAGGCCAAGAAAATAATTTGGATTTAAATGTGGGGGAATCTCAACTAATGCATCAAGTCAAACATGAAAAAGAATGTCCTGCCTAGTGAGAAATATGGATACAGTTCCATGAAGCTTGATTAGATTCTAGTTGGGAAAAAAGTAGTCTTTTCCAGCAACCTTCAAAAATATGTATGACTAGATTACCTTTAGGATTATATTTTATGAATGAATAGCTCTTACTCATATCAGGAAATGGTATGTTCAAATGAAAAATACAGTCTATCTTATAATATCATTAATTTGATAAATTATCAAGTTCTACATATATTTTGCCATATTTTGATAAGAGGCCATAAAATTTTAACTTATTTTGGTATCCTAAAGTAAAGAAGGAAATGTATTGCCACTTTTCTCTTTTGTATCACTCTTGTTTTAAGTTATCTTTCTATTTTCTTTTCTTTTTTTTTTGTCTTTTTGAGACAGGGTCTCGCTATACAGTTCAGGCTGACCTTGAGCTCCCTTTTGTAGCGCAGGCTGGTCTGGAACTCTCATTGATCCTCCTGCCTCAGCCTCCCAAGTGCTGGGATTACAGGGGTGTGCCACCACGCCCGGCTTATCTATTTTCTGAACAGAAATTTCTCTATTACATTGGGTTCCAGAATATGAAACTGTAGAAATTCAGTGAAATAAAATCTAATCAGTTTAAAATTCTTTTAAGTATTTCTCCTTGGCTTTAATATTATACAATTAATATTTTAAAAATCTAGCTTTTATCCATTAGATCTGTTGGCCTAGTTTCAAAAGTTGGTCTCTGGAGTATAATGGACATAACTGAAACTTCTGTTAACTTTCTCCATTTTAATGAAAATATTAAATGAGTTGCAGAATAGCATGGTAAATTTGCTGGTCGGATCTCAGAGGCCTGGGCTATGATTTCATTTTATTTCTTCTATTTTGCTCTTAATATTTATAAAGGTTTTACAATTATTTTGGTGCTTTGACTTTGTTTTCAGATCACTGCTTTCTAGGGTGACTTGGGCTTTATTTTATTTTCATAATTTTCTTTTTATAATTGAAAGCTTCAAAGGGCACTGCAGAGAACAAAAACCAAAAATGCACTGATTAATTCTTTTGCTTTTTTGAACTATGGATTGAATAAAGCAATATAGGATAATATACTTGGAACTAAAAAGAGCTTTGGCTTTTTAAAAAATGTTCTAATTATTAGTTTCAGGGAATAACTAACTACAATTAAATTTAAGAGTAGTTTTAATGGTTTACTGATAGAGAAAGAAGTTGAATACATTT
Source organism: Myocastor coypus (assembly GCA_004027025.1). Classification (NCBI taxonomy): domain Eukaryota; kingdom Metazoa; phylum Chordata; class Mammalia; order Rodentia; family Myocastoridae; genus Myocastor; species Myocastor coypus. The sequence goes on along the minus strand of PVJA010006967.1, from coordinate 29,122 downwards.
GAAAATGCACTTTAATATTTAGCATGTGTACTTAAAATAAAATGATAGTTATTGAATATATTTCTCTTTTTACCTGGAAATTATACAGCCTTTTGCTAGGGATTTTGGCATTACATCTTTATCAAATTACTTTCAATATATTTACTTATACATTAATCACTATCATATATAAATGCCGAAAAGGCACAGAATAAGGTAAAAATGAAATTTGTCCTATGCAGAGAGAAAAAGTTTCAGGTCTGTATTTGACTCTCACTCACCAGTGTCACTTCATAAAGATGGATAGGATGAAAATCCAGGACTAAGATACCTCACTAGTTTAACTTATCTGAAGATACATGCAGTGTATCTCTGAAGAAAGAAAATGTATTGTTTTCAATGTATTTATTTGTATTTGTAAGTTAGTTAATTTGTTGTATTGTCTTATGTTTTTAAAATTTTTTTGAGATTTTAGATACCATCTTAGTTTCTTCTATGCCTCATGTAGCATTCAGAGTATTCCTGCATGGTGCTACACAGGGCTTCTCATTTTATAGATAAGGAGCTAAGTTGAGTAAACAGCTTGCCTGAGGTGATAGAATAATTTAATCAGAAGTTAAATATTTCTTATATAAAATGTATAGCCTGCCCGCTTTTTTTTTTTTTTTTTTTTTTTGTGTATTTTTTAGGGAAGGGTTTACAGGGTGTTCAGGGTCTCACTACTAGATCAGACTTGTAGTGATCCACTGGTTTACAGCCTCCCAAGAGCTGGGATTACAGGTGCAAGAGACCACGCCCAGTCTCAATTGCTGTTTCAGCATGCCCTGGGGGTTAGCTTGTGGGAGGCATGAAAGGCCCGAGGATGGAACGCCCAGCCTCGGGAGCTGCTTGCAGGCGCTTTATTCTGCGCTGAGGTATTTGGCCAACCCTAGCCTCCTAAGTATGTATTCATCAATCTTATCACCAACTGTTCCCAAAATTTAAATAAGTATGCATGAAAGTTTGAATAGGGAAACAAGGTAAAAGTATATATAAACTTACTTTTTTTGGTATATACTTATAAAGAGAAATATGATTTAAAACGCAGGATAACACAGACGAAATTTAAGAGGAAAAACATAGGAAAAAAATTTAATATTTTAAATACAACATAAAGCCACAGCAATTCTCAGGAAGCGAAAAATAAATATCAATAGTGAAAAATGACTACTAAATATCAAAAATTTTAATCCTTAATATTTAAACATTACGTCTTCAGTGTAAAAATATAATGACAGAAAGGAAAGCATAAGAACTAAGACTTTGGGCATGATACCTGAGTTAAGCATTGCTTGAAGGATTTCAAGGTACATCAATGTATTCACAGAAGCACAGTAAGGTGTGGGAGGCAGTGGGGGCCTCCTACCTCCTAGATGTCCACACTGTGCCTTAGGTATGTCGGCAGATGCACTTTGGACTTTTCCACTGTGATCCTGGTTCTTCGGGCCTTGTGCTTTGGGTCATCCTCCAGTAAATCTGACCCTCTGTGTCGACTTGTTCATCTCTTCAATTTGAGAGGCAATTTGAAGAGATGTGGCCTCACTTCTCTGATTCATCTAATAAGTCCATGATTTAGGTTTTTTTCAGCTTTTCTCTCATGAGAACAAGAGTGACGATTTTCAACTTCTTCCATGCCAGATAGGAAACTAGAAATCAATTAAATGTAGGAAATACCAATACTGTGATTTTTTTTTTCTTTTTTTTTTTTTGAGACAGAATCTTGCTATGCAGTTCAGGCTGGCCTTGAGCTCACTTTGGTAGCCCAGGCTGGTCTCAAACTCGTATTGATCCTCCTGCCTCAGCCTCCCAAGTGCTGAGATTACAGGTGTGCACCACCACGCCCGGTTTAACGTGATATTTTTTTAAGCAGTTAAAAATGTTTAATTTTTATTTGCAAGCAATGGACTAAAAATAGTATTAAAAGATTGTTTGCATAATACATATGTACATATTTAGTGGTGTTTCCTTTTCAGACAAAATACTAAAACATTAATTTAGAAATCAAAACTCTATAGAAGACATAATACAATAACAATATTTTAATTTACAGTTTCTTCAAAGGTAGAAGAGTTTCACATGTCTGGTAACTAGAAGAGTGATATAATTTTCTCTTTAAATCTACTTTAAAATATTTATGTAGCAGTAGCTAGTATATCTACAGCAAATTCTATTTCAAGTATTTTAATAAATACATTCTAGGCATTATATACATTTATTTTTTTTTTGCCTTGAGAAAATAGAAACTTAGATCAAGTGTTAAAATTTCATTATTTACACTGTCCATATTTCATAATGTAGAAGTTTAAATTGGATTTTTAACAATTTTGGAAACATAAATAAAACCTTAGTGACGCTTATTTAAAAAATCTCTAGGTATCTCTTAAGAGTAATAAAGTGTGGCACATGCCTGTAATCCCAGCACTCGGGAGGCTGAAGCAGGAGGATCAATGCGAGTTCGAGACCAGCCTGGGCTACAAAAGTGAGCTCAAGGCCAGCCTGAACTGCATAGCATGACCCTGTCTCAAAAAGAAAAAAAAAAAGAGTGATAAAGTGATTCTCATAAATAGCTTGAAAAGGTACTTAAGGTTTTCACCCAAATTGTGATATATACAAAAAGGAAAAAGGTTATGCCAAAACAACTTCTGTCTAATAACGCTCTAAGTAGGAGCCACAGCATTTATTTTGCTATGATTTCTTTGGTACCCCCACTGTTTAGAGCAGTTTAAACATCATCTTCATTGATGCCTTACTCATTAAAAACATAGCATGTCACACTAGCTAAAGACTAATTTTACCATTTGTAAAAGTTCAAGTTTTATAATAGCTTCCTACATCAGCTTTAGATAAGTTAGTCATTACAAACTAACTTTTATAATGACTTTAGATAATTTAGTTATGCCAAAACTAAATCTTTGTAAGCAGATTTAAATTTTATTTTCAAAACTCAAATTACACTAGTCAAGAATATAGGAATTTTAAGAATCTAAAAGCTAGATTTAAAGTACTGTATCACTTAATGTACTCTTTTAGGTAGCATTTACGTAGTCTGAAAAGGTTAAGGATGAAAGTCCTATTTGTCAAGACAAATACAGTAACATTGCATGCAAAAAATACCCAAACTGCCATTGCATAAATCATGGTTGGCTTCTGTCCAGTAAGCCTGGAAACAAAGTCATCTTTGTAAATATGTCCTGCTGTTCCTTTAACAGCTAATGCAGGAAATACTTTTCTTTTTTTAGTGCCAAGCTTAAGTGTTTTTTAAATCAAAGAATGGCAGTGTAATGTCTAAATTGGCAATGATAGAGATGTTTTGTAAAACTTTAGTAGCCTATATTTTTCTATTATCCTGAAAATTTAAAGAAAAATCGTGCAGATAAATCGCCTACTTAGAAATGTAACATTAAAGTATAACACTTAGAATAAACTTAAACCACCATTGCATACAAGAATAACACTTATATAAATTATTTTGTATTACAGATCTTTAAATTGAGCCAGGCATTTTGTAAAACTTTAGTAGATTCAAGCTAATATTGCTCAATTCCAACTTGTTTGCTTAACTGACATCTTTTGTGTTTTCCTGGTGGCTTTTCTGTGCTCTTCCATGGTGTCATAATGCCTCCACTGCAAACTGGTGACAGCTGTCCCACTTTTCTAAAGGTGTTTACATAACTGACGTCATCCAGCATGGCAAAATAATTTGTATGTGTCTGGATGTTATGTCTGTCTTTCTTAGGTATCTTTTTGAAAATTTTCAACTTCACTGGGCTAGCGCTTTTTGCTACACTGATGAAAGGTACCATCCAGTCTACACATTCTGAAATGTCCAATTCCAAGCCTGAGGCTTTCTCAGCTACTTTAATAGAGGTGAAATGGCACTGAGAAGCTGCAGCCAGTATCCTGTACTGAAATTCTAATGAGTCTATGGCTAGAATACACAAATCCAAAAGCTGGGCAATGCAGATGAAGGTCTCCTAAAAATAGTGAGGTAAAAGAACTTTAGGAGCATCCTTACAAGAAAGGATGTAAGAGGGAGAAAGAGGTGTAACCAGGAGATGACTGTGACAGGGCAAAGCTCCCACTTTAAAGGCTTTAGTGTAATGAGTTCCATCTTTACAATATCCTCCTCACTGCAAGCACAATCAGTGGCATAAGCAAACTCTTGGAGTTTGGGAGCATAGATTTCCTCAAATTTGGAAGCAATGAATAGTGACCTAATTTCAATAAGTTGAAGCATGTTTTTATTTATATTCCTTTGTGTCAATATAAACCCATCAAAAAAGCCTTATGCAAGATAAAATGTTTCCCTATGAATTGTATATAGTTCACATACCTCTAAAAGCTAGTCTAGAAATACTGATCCCATCTGTGGCTGTAGATGACAGTGCAGAACTTCAAAATTCTTGTGATGAATATAGGTGCTTTCTTTCTAAAACATGTTTAGCCAAGCCTCCTGGGAACATCCCAGCTTAAATCTGGCAAGAGTGAAGGATTAATAAAAAGATTTTTAAATCTATAGTTTGTAAATTCAGAGAAGTCACCTGTTCCTATCTCTTTTTGGGGTGTTTCAATGAGAATGCAAGGACTGACTCCCCCAGCTAATACAGGTGGCCAACAGGACCTTATCTCATATTGATGTTTATGGTGACCTTCTCTTCTTTTCTATTTTTGACATCTTGTGCTGTTTTTCTCTTCTTGACTTAGATTATCTGGGCTTCTCCAGGGGAATCTGGCTGCCTGGGCTGGGCATGCTGCTTAGCTTGTAAACGGGAGCTTCATCTTGACATTCTCTTCTTTGAAGTGTATGAAACCTCTCAAGACTCACCAGAGTGCGGCTCCTACCATAGTATTTTTTTTTATTTTTCTTCCAGTGTGAGTTCTAGTCACTAAAAGATTGGCTTTCATATCTCTATTGAAATAAACTTACAAATGAAATTTAAATTTAAATCCGTCAGTATGCATCTTATCTTAAATAGTCAAATACTTTTCTTTGAAAAAAATTTATGTATTTGGTACAGGGTCTCACTACTCAGTTCAGACTCACAGTGATCCTCCTGTCTCAGCATCCCTAGTGTCGATATTACAAGCATGTGTCACCGCACACAGTCTTGGTGGCTGGCTCAGCAAGCTCAAGTGAGAGAGGGGCTTGTAGTGCCAGGGGATTGAACCCAGTCCCTGCACTTGCCTAAGCAGGCGCTTATTACAGTGAGCTATCTCACCAGCCTATATTTTTCTATTATCCTGAAAATTTAAAGAAAAATCGTGCAGATAAATCGCCTACTTAGAAATGTAACATTAAAGTATAACACTTAGAATAAACTTAAACCACCATTGCATACAAGAATAACACTTATATAAATTATTTTGTATTACAGATCTTTAAATTGAGCCAGGCATGGTGGTGCACGCCTATAATTGCAGCACTCTGGAGGCCAAAGCAGATGATTATTGAGGTCTTGGCCAGCCTGGGCCACAGAGTTGGTTTAAGGCCAGCCTGAACTGCGTAGTGAAACCTTGTCTCCAAAAGGAAAAATAAAACACACAAGACTTTAAATTGTTTGGCAATAGATGCTAACTAGCTCTGTTTCTTTTGTTTGTTTTCTTTTTTTCTCATGTATTTAGTACAGGGTCTATAGGGTCTCACTATACAGATCAGACTCATAGTGATCCTCCTGTTGTCAGCCTCCCAGCAGCTGGGATTACAGGTATGTGCTACCACACCCAGTCTCAACTGACATCTCTGCACATCCTAGGGGCTGTGGCAGCATGGGACAGGGAGGATGGAACCCTGGTCCCTGTGTCTTCCTAAGCGGGTGCTTTAATCTACTGAGCTATCTGGCTGGCCCCCTTAATTGCCTCTTTTGTGATGTAATTGAAATAAATTTCCTAGCACAATTAGAAAAGATTAACATATAGACAGCTATAAAAAACAATGTAATCAAAGGAAAATATCACACTGATAACATCTTGAAACTATTGTCATATAGTAAAGAAAAACTGGGGCTGGGGAGATAGCTCTGAGGCACAAGTGCCTGCTGGGCAAGTGCAAGGTCGTGAGTTCGAACCCTGGTCCCACAAAAAAAAAAAAAAAAAAAAACCCAACTAAATTCTATTAATTTGAACATTTTTGCAACTTAATTATTTTTAATGTACTTTGTACAGGAACTACAGGGTCTATAGCATCTCACTACACAGATCACACTTATACTGATACTCCTGTTTTCAGCCTTCCAAGCACTAGAATTATAGGCACACAGCACCATGCCCAGTCTCAATCACAATCTCAGCATGCCCTAGGGACCAGGCTGGCATGGTACTCTGAGGATGGAACCCTGGCTGCTGTGCTCTGCCTAAACAGGTGCTTTAGTCTGCTGAGCCATCTGGCTGGCCCTGCAACTTAAAAAAATTGACTGTGTGACACAAAGGGTGTAATTAAAAACACAAAAATATAAATCAGATTTAGAATAGTGAAAACATTAAGAATATTAATAAATATGGAAGTAGTATAAACTGCTTTGTAAATTTGAGGTTATTAATGCTATTGTCACTTATGTTTCATGGAATTATGCACATAATAGGTTACACTATTAATAGTGTTACAATGGTTGATTTCAACCTTAACATGCATTGTGATAAGGAATTTTAAAAAATTGACCTTCAAACATGATGGAAACTCTTTATGGGGACTAAAATAATCCAAAACAAATATCTATATGTGATCATATAAATCTGAAGTTTAAGATTGTTAACATGTTCAGTGCTATGTGTGCATGTGGGTATAGCATGCCTCTAGATTTGTACACAACTTCTTTGTTGATAGGAATTGGAGATGCTTGTCATGGTGCTTACTTTAGTAGGGTTGAGGCCAAGTTTTTTTCTAGCTGACTTACTCTCTGAGTTGATAAAGGAAGGAAAGGAATCCATAGCATGGAAAGAATTTTTCATTCCACTGTCAACAATATTTTGTTGTTGTTGCTTTCGTTGATGAAGTTTAGAGCCATATGTCAACAATGCAAATATTACATTTTTTTCATGTATTCTTTTTTTTTTTTTAAATGAGCAGATAATACTTATTGAGGGAAAGAAAGCTCCTGTCCAAGAGAGGGACAGGAGGGTGCGTCTCGAGTGGGTGTCCCTGGGAAGCTATCTCTTCCAGGGACTTTTTTATAAAAGCACCTGGGATGAGTTCATGTTCTCTAAAACTGAGGAATGAATTTTAGAACAAATGGAGGTAATGAACAGAACACATTTATTGACGGAAAGAAAGCTCCTGTCTGAGAGAGGGACAGGAGGAAGTTCCCAAGTGGGTGTCCCCCTTCATGTACTTTTTTCTATATTCATAAAAAGGCAAGTAAAAAATATAGCTGGTAATCTATTAAACCATCACCCTAATGTTAGTACTTCTTAGCTCAAATAATTCTTATTAAGGTTTCTGGAGAAAAATAATATTCATGTGTATTTCTGTTCTTGTTATTTCTTTCTGATTTTCAATATTGAGATGAACTGTATAAGAAATAATTTAGAATAAGTTTCTGCCTGCTATTCTTAAGAACACTTAAAACAATTTTATTTCTGTTTTAGTTCAAAATTCTTTTGAGTGCCAAAAGAGATTCTTTGGTTTCCTGATTTGTAGAAGCATAAAACATAACACTCAAAAACATTCACTTTATTTATTTTATTTTATTTTATTTTATTTTATTTTATTTTATTTTATTTTGTCTTTTTGAGACAGGGTCTCGCTATGCAGTTGAGGCTGGCCTTGAGCTCACTTTTGAAGCCCAGGCTGGTCTCAAACTTGCACCAGTCCTCCTGCCTCAGCCTCCCGAGTGCTGGGATTACAGGCGTGAGCCACCATGCCTGGTAAAAACATTCACTTTAAATGGAAGTAATATAATATACTATGATGGATATTATGTCAACATTATATTGTTGTTGTTGTTGTTGTTGTGTGTGTGTGTGCAATCACTTATTCTGCTGAGCTATCTTCCCAGCCCCATTATGTTTTTATTAAATATTTTTAAAATAAAACATTCGGATTTTTTCCCTGTTAATCATCTTAGACATAAGTCCTATGTAAAATCATTTCAAAGGACTGGTGGTATACCTCAGCACACTAAGTGATTGCTTAGGGAAGCACAGGGGCCAGGGTTTGATGCCTGGCTCCACATGCCGCATTGGCCCCACTTGGGAGCACACTGAGCCAGCGATGGAGTCTAGGCATGGTGGCATGCACCTATAATTCCAACACTTGGGAGGCAGGAAACAGGAGGATCACTATGAATAGGAGCTGTGTATTGAGATCCTGCACACACACATACACATACACATACACGCACACATACAACAAAAAAGTAAACAAGTAAATCATTTCAAAAGTGATGTAAAAAGAATTAAGATGCATTATGAATGCGTACCACTTCCCCACAGGACATGTAGAGACTATATATTGCAAATATATACTAATAAAAAGATAAAAATTGATTTAAATGTTCATAAGAATATTAAGCAGAAATATCCTAAAATAACTTTTACACTAGCCTACATTTATGATCTTTTATTTATTTCTTTATATTTATTTATTTATTTATTTGTTTGGTATTTTTTAGGGAAGGGTCTATAGGGTTTTCAGGGTCTCACTACTGGATTAGGACTTGTAGTGATCTGCCAGTTTATAGCCTCCCAGCTGTTGGTGCAAGCCACCACAACCAGTCTCAGTTGCCATCGCAGTGTGCCTTGTGGTGGGGCCAGCAAGGTAGACAGGCTCCAGGATCGAACCACCAGCCCACACACCTGCTTGTAGGCACTTTATGTTATTCTTTTAATGAGTTTATTTCTTTTGTTTCAGTTTTTAATGTCATTAATTTATTCAGTATTTATAATTGATGATGAGAATGTAGAATGCTTGTTTTAATTAAATCAAGTTTCACTAGTTTTCTCCTTCAGTTTATTCTTCAGGTGCTGCCTCAGTTTTATAGAGAAAATATCCATTAGTCTTACATTTGTTTCAAGTTATTTTTGAGTACTTTCTTCTAAAGCACATTCTTTGATAAATGTTCCAATATGTTCCACTGCCCTTATTAATTTCCACTGATATAAATAATTACAATAATTTTCTGATCATGTCAAATTCAGTGGGAAATGTAGATATCCAAGTGGTCAAAACTCAACCAATGGGCCGCAGGCCATTGAATGACATTTGTATAGTGAGTTTCCAAAGCTTGATTATAGGGCATTAAAAAGTGGCTAAAAATGGAAAACAATGAGACAAATTTATAGGATTTATAATAGTAGCATACCAATTTGTATGCCTGACTTCCACAGATTTTTCTGTGAACACTATCATACTTTTAACAGCTTTGCTCTGTGATTAGTAGGCTTAGTATGGTTTAGTTTTCAAAAGATGGCACGTGAACACAGTAGAATGGTAAGGTGCTAGTCAGATAATTTTCTACGTGATCTTCAGAAATAAGCAGCATTCATTCCTACCTTTAATGATTAAAATACAGATTCATTCTTCTTTTTTTAAAAAAATGTATTTGGTTGTTGCAGTGTCTCACTACACTGCTCAGACTCGTAGTGATCCTCCTGTTTTCAGTCTCCACAGTGCTGGGATTATACGCATGCACCACCACCATGCCCAGACTACGTTGCCAGCTCAGCATGCCCCAGGGGCAGGACAAGCGCAGCATGCAGGACCAGGGAGTTAACCCCCTTCCCTATGCTTGCCTAAGCAGGCACTTAGTCCACTGAGCTATCTTGTCAGCCCTAAAATATAGTTTCTTAGATCAAATATGCTGTGCTTCACATTAAATAATAAATATGATTGTTATGTATTGAGACTTAAAATATAGAATAGGGAGTTAACCATTACACAGGCAGTTCACATAAACCAGTAAGACACATGGCAGTCTAATTTGTCAACAACTCTTAGCCATGGCAACAGAGAAGTGAAGAAAGCATATGACAGCACAGTATTTTTATTTATTTTTTTTCAATTGTTTATTGTTTAAATTTAACAATGGTTATATTACATATTTTCATCATCAGATCAGTTTAGATTAATACATATAGGTATATAAGATTGATCAAACAATTAAACATTAACCTTTCTAAATCCACATTACTTTTTGTTTTCTTTTCCCCCTTCCTTTCTTTGAAAGTTGACATATTGCACATTGTCCTCACAATCATTCTACAGAGTACAGTGTGTGGGCATGGCCCACCTCCCTATTGATGTTGCATATGAAAAAGAAAGAAAAAAAAAAGGAAAGAATATACTTCTCTTTGGACTAAGAGGAAGCAGATACATACACAGTCAAAGGTTTTGCAATTACAGTGTGCCACCAGTGAAGCTTGTGATGTTGGAAGCTATTGAATCTAAGCCTCCTAAAGCTCATCTCACCAATCTAGCTTTGCTTTCCGTGCATTGTAATTAAGGATTTTTTTTTTTTTCTTGCTGGGTGGTCAAGGGCAAGTCGAAGCAAG
>PVJA010006967.1:0-18519 GCA_004027025.1 Myocastor coypus | reverse complement strand
TTAAATAATGGTAGCAATATGCATTGAGATAGTATAAATGCTGACAAATTAAGTGGCACATGGGAAAACAGTCAGAGACAGCTGTGTCTGGGTAAATAAGAAATCCATCCAGCAGAGCGGAGCGTGGAGGTCAGTAGGCAGATCCAGGTGAGGTGCATTCTAGACAGAAGCAATAGCCAGTGCTCACCCTGTTATGTGAAATGGTGACTGATAAATCTATGATGATAAAATTTCCTACTCAAGTTGTATATATGTAACAGTTTTCTTCCTTATTTATTTGGTGGGTTGAAATAACTTCAAAATCATTTGTGAGGCTTTGTTTCCTGTTAATAGTGGACAAGTAAATCTAAAACAGGAAAGACCTGAGGCCTCATAATTTGGTAGAGCAAGGGATGTTAGGGAGGAAAGGATACTGAAGAAAAGTGCACAGCCTCGCTGTGCTGGAGTGAAAAAGGCCAAAATAATTTTGATTTTGCCTTAAGAAATTACATGATGCTGACTGTTGTTGCATAGTCTGTGTCCAGCAGTATCACTAGGAAGGGTAGCCCTTGCAGCCTTGTTGGCAGCAGCAGTTGTGTTTAATGTAATGCTGGTAGAGAGCCTTGGAGAAGCATCAGCTATGCACCAGCAGTGATAGCAAGTGTGACTTGCTTCATCTCTTTTACTTTCCTAAAAAATTTGAAGTGGGTGCCAGTATTATCCCTGTGGTAGCGATGAGGACACTAAAGTTGGAAATGTTACTCTTACGATCACAGCAACAATAAAATTCAAAGTAAGGACTCAAATTCAATTGCATTTCACATCCCAAAGATGAATAATAGAGTGGCAGCATAGCTTTGTGATTTAATATTGAGGATGTATTTGAAAGTTCCAAGTCTTAGAGTTCATTTTTGTACCATGCATTTAATTTGTGCAACAGATACCTCTGTCTACACAGTTTGCAAAACAATCCTCAGTACAGAAGGAGGAAAGGGAGAGGGAGAGACAGAAGGTAACACACCATCTTTAGCCTTTCCTATTTGACATCTCAGTTATAACGGCCTATAAAATCCTACCTATCAGAAGCTAGCGTGAGCTAGTTTTCCATTATCTATGGCTATGAATCCTAACAAAAGGAAGAAAGAAAAACTAGGAATTTTGAACGTACTACAAAGAATGAATTAATAAGATGAAAACTAGAATTAGGTTTGATGAGATCTTTGAACTTTCAGAAGCAGTTAGGCAAATTGCAGAAAAGTAATATTCTAGATGCATGAGACCAAATCTATTGTAAAGAAGGAGGAGGGGAAATAGCTTTTACTGGGAGGCGCACAGATACAAGATGGAATCAAGTATTTTACATATTCAATTTATTATCTTAAGGGAATTCCTTATCTGGTAGTCATTAGTTTCAAAAAATATAAGCCATTGATTGATGTTAAAGGTTTAAGAACTTTTTGTTATCAGTTAGTCTAGCGCAAACAACAAGGAAAGTGACCTAATGTGAATTTTAGTTTCAAAAGACATCTGCCTACGAAAGGGAGAAATAGGCCAGACCATGAGAAATTAATTAGCTGATTATTTAAATTTATGTATTTGGCACAGAGTGTCAATACGAAACTCCAACTTGAAGTGATCCTCCTATTTTCAACCTCCCCAACACTGGGATTAAAGGCATGTGTTACCATGCCTGGACTAGGTCACTGGCTCAGTGTGTCCATGATTAGGGCCGCTACAGCATGTGGGGCTGGGGGTCAGCATGTGGGACCATACCCTGTATTTGCATAATAAGCAGCAGACCATGAGAAATTAAAACAAATAACACCAGATAGAAATATTTTACTTCAATTAATTATTTGGGACAGAGCAGCTATTACAGAGCTGGGAAATGATTGAATCTCTAGAAAATATTGTGAACTAAGCATTTGAAAAAGCTGGAACGCTAACAGTGCATGTTTCCATTGATATTTGAGAGTGGAGAATTTAGTAACAGAAATAGTAACTACAGAATAAGAAATATATTAACAGGTAAGTGTAATGTCTGTGAGGATACAAATCATTTTGGTTTGGGGACTTGTAGTGTTTTTACAGTAAAGACCGGCTTTTGTTCATTGCTTTAAACAAATATTTACTGAACACCTAACCATAAGCCTGTTCTAAGTCTGAACAAATTTGCTACTGTTATGAGTATGATAGCGGTGGGAAGCAAAGCATAAATAATTCAACTGATATATGCCTTATATGCGGCGATTAAAATAACACAAAGAAATATGAAGCATATGTAGTGCAGTCATTCACAGTTCACATTAGGGAAGACCTCTTTGCATGACAAGCTGATGAGTAAAGAGTCCAAGGGCGATCTGAGGAAAGAGAGATTCATGCGGGCAAGAAAGGATATCCTGGAGCCATAGCAGGAGGTCCAGAGTGGCTGCAGGGAAGGGAGCTCAAGGTGGTGAGGTTAGAGAGCCAATGCCTTGAAAATTCCAGCCCGGAAGTTCAGAAACAGACATTTGAGAAAGCATAGTTCAGAAAGCATATTCAGAAAGCATAGTTCAGAAACAGACATTTGAGACTATTCCAGAAAGCATAGGTACATTTGTTCATTTTTCTCTAGTAAATGTTTAAATTGAACCTACAGACACGCAGAATAGTGGTTGTGGTGGAACTACAAATATCCATGCAAGTGCAGGTACGGGCCAGAAGCACTCTGAAGGCGTGGGCGGTCTGTGATATCTGTTCTCTCACCATCCTGCTGTCTTGTGTTTATAAACAGTGGTCACAAAGGATGCCAGAATATGTTTTGAACAGCTGCCTATTAGTGTATATTTGAGAAAACTGTATTTTATAAAGCTATAGTTATTTTTTTACTTGCTCGTAGTTTAACTTCATGCTGATTAGTACAGAAATGGTGGTTCAAGAGCGGTGGGTGCTAGAGCCAGGTCAGTATGTGCAAGGAATAGGATCAGGCTGACCTCTAGCCATACCTGGCGACTGAGAACATTTTCTTCTTCTCTTTCTTTTTCTTTTTTTTTTTTTCCCCAAGGTAAAAATTGACAAACTCCCCGAGATTCAGCTCAATTGTAACTCGCTATGAAACTGCCAGTAATAAAATCTAAACTCATTTTTCTTTCAATAGTCAGAGCCAATCACTTGTTTTGCCATATTCTTCACTTACCCTGCTTCTCATATAATTTTGTCTTCTGAAGTGTTTAGTTACACACACTTGCCACTGAGTATAATGTGTGTGCCTGAAAGAGATTGTTATGATTGTCATCTTACAAAATGTTCGAAACGTCAGTTCAAATCTTGGTCATAGTAATCGCAGATTGCTGCCTTGGGCTCTCCAGAGATCTTCAGTTGCTTCATGGGCTGTCCCTTGATTGATCACAAGAAATGCTCCGACTTTTCCTACAAATGTTTATTTCTGGGTTCATTTCCTCCACAAACTAGGGCCAATGAAACACTTGCTTCCAAATTTGATATTTCTAGTTTAATACTATTGAGTTAGGAGTCTGTAAAACCAGTGAAGATGGTTCTGATAGTTTGCACTAGCAGAGCGACTTTCATTACTTTTTGGCTGAGGTAGATTAGAAACAGAAATAATCTAGATTGATTGAAGCATACATAAGGTATATATTCTGTATATGTATATCTCATGTAGAATGTTAGAGATATATAAGGCTCAATCATGTCTCTACAGAATGAGCTTTCAGACATCCGCTTTCGACAGCTGTTTACTTCATAGCCATTATTCACAGAAGTCTGTGTCTGTTGAATAAATTATTCTTAGATTAAAATCTAACTGAGACACTAAATTTAAATAGAGAGTAATTTTTAAGTCAGAAGCAATACTTTTACTCTTAGCTTAAAAAGCACTTCTTAATTTGGGATTCATTTGGTTCTGAATGAAGACAGAAGTGTCACAAATCAGATTCTAACTGTAGAACCTTGTTTTTTCCTTTCATCTATAGTGTTAATTATACTTTACAGTGTTACTGACTTCTCAGCATAGTTTGGTAAAATATTAACATGATTTAACTTCATGGATTCTAGGGTACACATGAACTTTTTAAAAATGTTGTATCATGATAAGAACTTGTAAGAACTGATCCATCCTGCAGAAATGGGGATCATCATAATCAAGTTCAAAATAGTTACTACTATAAAACCTTTACACTAATTTACTATGGTTTATGTTTTAACCTTATTTTATTTTTTTATTATGGCCTGCTCAGGCTGCACTAGGGGTGGGGCTGGTGTAGCATGTGATGCCAGGGATCAAACTGCTGAGCCATTGTGCCAGCCCTAACCTTATTTTATGTGTGATAGTTTAGTAGCTAATTTTCTTCAGCTTGAAGGGCAGTTAGCCTCAATTTTATTTCAAGTGTTAAAAGCTGTCCTGTAAATATTTTAGATTACATTGATGAAACATTTTCATGAACATTCACATTAATTTCAAGAAGTTTCAGTATGTTAAGTAAAATATACTGTGGTAGTGCTTAACAATTTTATTGTGTGGTAAGCAAATGTGTGTATCCCTATGGTTAGCTCTTTCTCACTGCTGGTGTTCCTGGGATTGGCGTCCTGGGCGCCATTTCTTAGTGCTGTTGTTACTGGCTGTCTCCCAAAAGGTAACTTACTGAGTTCCTCTAATACACTAGTAACTGTATGATATTGAATTAAGTACTCAGTCTTGTATTTAGGCGAGAAAGATTTTTAACAGAAATTGTTGAGTTAATGTCTTGGAATATTTTATTAACTCTCTCTTTTAGTAAGAGAAGTTATAGTTCAGGCTATAAATCTGTGATTACCTGTCTTTTGTTAAAGGATTAATTGTTTTCCCTTATTCATTACATTACCCCAAAAATCTTAAAGATATCATAAAGTTGTGAATCTGGGCTAAGTTTTTAAAGGTAACAGACTCTAAAGTTCAATTATTTCAACTGGCACCTTTAACTTTGAGATTTTTCCTTCATAGGACCTCTTCTTTCCTTAGAATTGAGATTGTGTACAGATGGGCTGATTATGCTTATCATACTGTGATGTTAATCTGATGTCTACAAGGTAGGAGAAGATAAGGCAGGTAAAATATTAACTAATGTACTTTACTCCATTAAAACATATTCAGAATGCTAATATCAGTTGCAACTTTATGAAACATTGCATTTCTGTTTATAACAATTCAACTTCCTAGGACATTAACATTTCAGTTGGTTAGAAGAATTTTCCAGTTGACTCCATATGTTCATTGTTGGAGTCTTGGGGAGGTATCACTGTAATATTCTATGTTCTGACCAGAAGCAAACAGTATCCATGCAAGTACTGATTCATATGTAATATATACTTCTGCATTTTTGGACTCAACAGACTAAGAAGTTCCAAATGAGAAAAGATCACTTGTTTATTGCTTGGATCTGCATAAATATTTGTCAAAATATTAATGAAAGAACAGGTAGAATATGAGGTTGGTTAGATATTACTTACTCCCTAAGGACTGGACTTGGTTTTCTCATTATATCTGCTTTTGTCTAACCTTGGTAGTTTCCTGACAGTGAGTGCCACTGACTCAAACATATCAGGAAATGATCTGTAAATTTTTATTTGCCATTTAGCATATAAACTTGCAATGCTATACTAATACTGTATTGAATTTTGTATTTTTCATAGCAGCTGGACAACTAAGTAATTATTTAAATTTAAAGGACATAATTAGAGTGTCTTGACAAATCAATAGGTAATTTTGTTCAGTAAGGGGATTACTGTACATAATTACTATATATAGATGAAATAAAAATTATGTATGCATTAAGGAAATTTCCCACTTAGTAATTCATAAAGGAATGTTAATTACATATCACATTTATTTAAAGTCATTAATTATTGTCCTGGTCAAGTCATCCAAAAATCATACTTAGTGTCGGTAACATTGCATAAATCCACTTTTGATGGGAGTAGAGTAGGGCAGTTGGGGAATAAAATGCACACATGGGAAACTGCGGCCAATATGGAAGATTAAGTTTTGAACCTGAGGGTCCAGACTTTTCGCATGAGCCTTATTCATTGAGGGGCACAGTGCTTAGCCCAGGGCTATTCCCGCCTGGAGGTACAACTGATGTGAATGGCTTATGTAAAAGTAATATATATATATATATATATATATATATATATATATATATATATATTTGTATCTTTTCTTTGTGTAAATTTGTTGTTCTAGGGAGAACTTGAAATGGATGTTTCTCTATTCTTTGTCTTTTTCTGGAATCTCTATTTTCTTTGCCTATTGGCTCTCTGTTCCTTTTACTAGAAGAAAGTTTTGTTGAGTCTGTAACATTTTGTCTCTTTTATTTTCAAAACATGTTAGTAGTACATTTGTAATAATTGATACAATGCATATGCATTGTTGTCCTCATAGTAGTTATACAGAGCACAGGGTGTAGATGTGATAAATCTTCTAATCGTTATTGGTACAAAAAATTTCTTCTCTTTGAACTAAGAGAAAGAAGTTGCATACATAATCCAATGTTCCATAATTGCAGTGGGTTAATGGTGAAACTGGCAATGTTGGAAGTTGTTAATTTAAGCCATTTATAGTTCAGCATACTAATCTAGCTTTACGTTTTATGCCTCATAGTTAAACTTTTCTGCAGGGTGGTTAACAACAAATTAAAGCAAGACCTATATAATAAAACATGTAACTTTTGTATCTTCCAAGGTCAGTCAGATCCCCTCAGGATTAACTTTGAAACCATTACTGGAAGCAGAAAAGAGAGGAAAGGTCTGGGGAGATAGCTCCGAGGCACAAGTGCCTGCGTGGCAAGTGCAAGGTCGTGAGTTTGAACCCAGGTCCCGCAAAAAAAAAAAAAAAAAAAAAAAAGAGGAAACATAGCAGGAGCAGAACTACGCATTTATATACACAGGATGAATTAGATAATGGTCCTAAGAACCTTCAAAAGGTTTTTCACATTGATGATAGCAATGTGCAACACTAAAGCTATGCTTGGAATGCCTGTCTTTCTGTTCTTTTAGATATGTGCTGCTTCTAATGTAATTTCAGTCACTGCTATACTCTCTCAAGTAAATGATTGGTTTACAAGAAAGCAAAAAAGGGTATTAAATGAGAATGAGAGACTTGGCAAAATGCCACAGGATTCACAGCTACAATTTTGTACATCCTTTGATTTCTAAGTGTCTATGTAAAAATGTGTAACTGCTTTTATCACATCTATAGAGATTTATTAGAATATCAATGATTGATGGAAAATACCAATTCCAAGTTAAGTCTAAGATGTTTCATACTCAGAAAGACAGTGATGTTAAGCTCAAATACCCATCTTATAGAGTAATAGTATCACTAAGCTTTTTCTTCTGGAGAGCTAAGAATATAAATTTACAGACCAAAAATTAGAGAAAAAGAAGAGCTACAGGATAGCCAATGTTTTGGCCCTAGCCCTTCAAGGTCAGTGAGGACTCAGGACAGAGCAGAACCTCTGCTGTAGTATCCTATAACTCAGTGGTTTCCCAAATTTTCTGTTCAAGGAGATTATGGAGCCACAGAGGAAAGGGACTGAAGGTGTATAGTTGCCCAAGGAGAGTCACCTAGAGAGAAAACATTCTCTCATGGTTTCACAGAGAGCAAACTGGTCAAGCAATGGCCATGACTCATCCAGGTGGCTGACACTGTCAACATTTTGTCTTAAACAAAGAAAATCGTGGTCACCCTCATTACTGTACCATGCATTTTCCTGTACACCTTCTCTGCCTATGACTTCTTCTTCTCAATACCTCTTTTATTTTCGGGTCACTGAATTTCTTTTGTGTTTGGTGTCCTTCGATCATTGTGTCCTTACCCTGCTCTTCTATTCACTTAGAAGTATTACTTGGAACTGCTCCTGAAATTTTTGTATTATTTTATAAAGAGCTCTGTATTAGCCAGGCATTCTAAAGAAAGGTCTGGCAGGTTTACATACTTCCAGAAAAATCTTTGTGTAATTTCTTGTGTGGATATTTTAAAAAATAATAAGTTTATACACACATATATACATATACATGTATATATATATATATATATATATATATATATATATATATATGTATTTTTTTCTGTATGTGGGTTAATTTTAAGCAAATAGTTTCTCTGGTTACATACAGGATTTTCTTCTAGTTGTTGCCTGTCAATTTTCCTATTTCCTAGGAAGTTAGATAAAATAACCAACTCCCATATGACAAACATGTAATTTACATTAAAGTTTATTCTTGCTTATCAGTACATAATATTAAATACAGTGTTCTCAAATATTTACTCAATGTAATATGCTCCACTCAGTTAGTGCCATGATTTTTGGAACCTACTTAATAGTTCTACATATCGTTCAGCAAGTATAACAGCAGGAAGACCATAAAGTTCAAAACAAACAGGTTTGTTAAATGAATAACTTTTTTTTCTTATTTTCTTTTCAAGTAGAACATCACTTGTAAAATTTTTGGCAGGGCTGCATATTGTTCTGCTGTGTAGAAGCATGCATTCTTCTTGTGCCTCTTTTTAAAACATACATGGTTTGTGATCAAGCATTCATTGTGCCTTACTCATCTGCTTTTTTAGAACTTAACTGACTCTGCTGAATTCAGAATCATTGTACAATAATATAGAAGTATTTGTAGTTAAATATTTCTAAATGTTCATGTCAGTGACTTATTTAATTTTTCAGTCTAACTCTTGCAGAGAAAGAAAAAGAAAAATGATGGCAAAATTCACGCCACAAAAATCAATCCCTGTTTTTTTTAAAGAAGTAAGAATGAGTTCACCCTGTGGGAGGTCTAGCTACATCAGTGTAATACAAATGTTGGAGCAGCTGATTCATAAATGAGAGAAAATCATCAAGAGTTACCTCTGAGTATGATGCAGTCTCCTAAACTTTATTATGATAAGAAAGCATAGAACTTTTTTGAGATATGTTTCTTTCCTTGTTACCAGTGATCCTCTCCCTTTCTCATAGGAATGCTCACACATTCCTTGTTGGAGACATTCTGTATATTTATAAACTGAATTTTCCTAACTGTCCCCTTGACTTTGACTTTGTCCCATTAAACCACCTCAGCTATGGTAATGTGAGCCAATAGTGTTCATTTCACATTTCAGCAGAAGAGATATGGGCCCCGATTATTCTCATACTTTTTATGTTTTTGTCTCTGTCTTGAAAATGGAATATCCCCAAAGCTACTGCTTCTTCTCTCTACATAATGAAATAAGACAACATGGAGGTCTGAGATTGAGCAAGCAATATCAGGGAGGAATATTTGCTAATGTAAGCTGCTGACGTTTGAGGGTGGTTGTTACTACATCACGGATAAACAATGAATGCCTTTGTGCAAGGTCTGAGCCATCCTTTAGCTGTTATTCTTTTCTCTAAAATTCTAATTCTTGGATTGTATTTCTTTAAATTTTCCTTTGCAGTTTATGTCCCACAATGAAGCCTACCTTAAATAATGTTTAAAAGTTAATGATTTACATGCCCACATGTACAAACATCATATTGTCTTCCTGGTGTAAGAATCTGAAAGAGAAAATGGAATCTGAAGGGTACAATAAATACTGGGAAAAGGGAAGGAGCTTACTCAAAAGGAAAAAGTTACTGAGTTGAGGAAAAAGACAGAAGAGGGAGTGGGGGGAAGAGATTCATTGATGTATGTAAGCAGGATGGTTTAGGAGCCATACTGTGGATGTCTGTTGGTCTGTGGAAAAGAGCAGATAATGCTTACTTTGATTTGTCTCCTTTTTTTCAATTATTTCTCCTTTTTTTTCCTTCTTAATTTCCTATATATTTCCTTCTTTTTTTTCTTTCTTCTTTTAATTTTCCATGTATATATCTGGTCATATGAGCAACTAATTTGTAGATAGCATTATGCATTACATGAAAGACTGTTGTATTTCATATTATGTTGTTAAGTGAAATTCTGTATTGCTTGTAATTTTTCTGTTTCAATACTATTTTGTGCTCTATAAAATAAAAAGTTACCTACAACATTCCCCCCTCTGAAGAAGTAACCCAAACTGCTGTGAGGGAATCATGGGAAATGACCGTTCCAGTTTCTTCAGGCTGACAAGGGTCATAGTTGTTGACTGGCAGCCACAGATACTCTCCAGGGATCATAGCTAGAGGCCCTCAATAGATGCCAGGAATTTTTATCTTCAGTAGATAGAATCGCTTTAAATCTGGAGAAGACAAAGCCAAAGAAACAAACACACATGGGTCAAATAATTACTACTGGATAATTATGAATGCAGTCAAAATGATTTTTACCAAGTAAACAGTAATGACTAACAAAGATTACAAAAATAGGGTCTGGGGACCTCATCATTTTACATAACATTGATTTGATATCTAATATTTTGGTTTTTTAATCTTCTATGGCCATTGGGTATTATCTCAAATAAACTGGCCAACTCATTACTGGGTCACATGAATTGCTGGACCTATGGAAAACAGTGAGTATTTTCTAGTTGGCAAGTGGGCACACTGTCTGAGTAAGTACTGACACATCTGCATGAGCATTTATTGAAAGTTTAACAGGCTTTCTCCTTATATTGGAAGTTAACATGGGTTCTCTCAGGCTGAGAGGCGAAGACTCATGACCACCTCAATCTGACACTTCTTGACTCCATCACAAACTTTCTTTTTCCCTCTTTAGCACCTTTGGGAATGTTGTAGGGAGCTAAATTAGATAGAAATACAGGCAGACAGGGACAGGCCCTCAAGGACAACATAGAAGAAAAGGTGACTTTATCTCTATGGACAGACACTCTTCCCCTATGGGCCAGATCTCAGGATAAGAGTAAACAAATGCAGCCACATACTTCCCCAAAAATGGGCCTCAGGGATTGATATTCTAAATAAGTAGCAATCACCTGAAAGAGCCTGAGTCACTAACCCAAGCCCAACAGGAAAAGACCTTGTTCAGTATCCTTGCCAGCTCTCCCATTTGGTACTGGATTTAGTCAATATTATCTGAGTAATGGTGCTTGTAATCTCATTGGTTGACCATAGTTTTGTCCCACCTCATACCCACCTCAGCCAGTTTCCATGTTCTCCATCACTTTAGACTCACCTCACCACATGGTTTTCCTCTATCAAAGTCCCTGGAAGAAATAGCTTCCTGAGGACCACCCACTCGGAATCCCCCTCCTGTCCCTCTCTCAGAGAGGAGCTTTCTTTCCCCTAATAAATATATTCTGCTCATATGAAGTTACAGTTTAATGAACAGATGAAAGAATATCAATTAGACAAAACCATCAAGTTAGACAATGCACTATTGAGATCAAATTCATCTCATATTTTCTAATTATTCAGTAATTTTCAATCATTACTTATAAATGTATTAGAGTTCCTAACGATTCTTAAAGTTAGTAAAAGGTGTTTAGTGTTAATTTAACAAGCATGTATATAGGGTACTCAACTATTGCCTTTCTAACAGACTGATTTGCTGGACATAGTGGCTCACTCCTGAAGTCCCAGTCCTTGGAAGGTTGAAGCAGGGGGCCAGGAGTTCAGGGCCAGCCTGGATACCTGGAGAGTTCAAGGTCAGTCTGGGCCACATGGTGAGTTCAAGGCCAGTTAGCCTGCATAACAAAGTGAAATGCTCTCTCAGAAAGTCAAAACATTTTACAAAGGCTAATTAATTTGGAAACATAAAACTGTAAATACTCATGCTAGTTCTATTACCAAGCAGGGCTGCATTTGTGAAGTATGTGCCATTAAAAAAAATGTATTTTAGTTATAAAACATTTCAGTAAGTAAATTTGACAGACATGATAATTCACAACTTGCTAGGATTCAAGGAATCAGCATAAAGTATGACAGACTTCACTGGATTAGGGCTCTACCATGCAGAAATTGTAATTGATGCATTGACAAGCCAAAGCTCAAACCATAACAAAATTTAAAGCACTATTTCTCAAATTTCAAATGTGTTTGAATTAATACATTCTTCTGCTGGTATTTTCTATGTCTACATAGTTTGGGTCTGATGAATCGAAATGCATTGGCAACTTCATATTGCAATATTTCTTCTAAAGATTGAGCAAGAAACCTCTTCCATTTGCATCCAGCACCATACAATGTTTTGCTATATTACCTCTGGCTAAATTCTTCTTCTCCTGGAAGCTTTTAAAATAAATAGGACAAGGGAGTGTAAAATGGTCATAAAAGTCTTAAAAATACTTGAAATTGTAAGAGGCAGTTATATCTGATCCCATAAGGAGGTACACTGTTTTTATAACCACTCAGTTGTCTAAAACATACAAAAGAAATTTTATAAGGTAAATTAATTTAAAATTACCTTGGATATATTTCTAGGTATAGCTATGTATTTGATCAAACGTGATCAAATGTCATGTTCGATCATTTGAACAATTGGCTGAAGTGTAACTATGTTTGTAGGCATGCCTAGGTTTAGTGTTTCTACAAAACAAGCTTGCACACCCTTTCCTATCACATTGCTCCTACATGGAGAGAGAACAGACATCATAGGTCAAGGGTTATTCCTCTTGGCTTCCCAACAGAGTGTGCACAGCTTTAACTGTGGCTGACAGAACCTTGTTCCACACGACATAGTCTCAACACTCTGACTGGCTCTTCCATTCACCATACCTTAGGCTTCAGTCATAATGGATACAAGTAGTTATTCTAAGATTCTGAGACATTTTGATTTAAGTTCTTTTACTTTTTCTGCCTATATTCTACTTCTAATTCATATGATTTTTCCCATTCTTCTTTTTGTATATTTAGCTATGTACTTTGTAATGCTTTAAACAGATATGCTATGTGATAAACATAACCATATAATTCCATAGATATACAAGTTACTTTTGATATGACTAACAACATTTGGAAGTTATATTCAAATTCATGTAATTTGCTGCCCATTATAAGTTGATGAATTATAAGAAAGAAAATAAATAAGCTAATGTATTAAGTCCTCTGAAATGAAGGGCATCCAGGAGAAGCAGTAAAGTAAATCCCTAGCAAGTGAACATTCGAGTTACAAATTTTCACATATTCCGTCACACCTTGAATTGTGCCTTTAGATGCAAACAAATCACAGAAATAAGTCATATGTCTATCTTAGCATTTTAAGATAACTGTGAAAGCACTCTACTGTACAATCAACTTAGAGTAACTGCAAAAGCAAAAATAGTCATAGTGTTTCTGTTTTGTAATGCTTTACATTGCATATATTTGCCAAAGGTGCATAGGACTCACTTTGTCTGACTTTCAAACAAAACCTACTCCCAGATTCCTGGAATATTATCCCAGAAATAAATTTGATCATAAACTAGAGACTCACTATTTTGGAATTTGAGCCTATTATGAATAATAAACAAACTTGTGGTGGCAAGTTCCAACATGAAATATAGTGTTGAAGTTGTCAGCATGAAGTCATACAGTACAGTATGTGTTTCTAGAAGATGCAGGAACATAGAAAATGCAGGAACATAGTGACTCTTATACTTTTCATTCAAGATTTCTAAGTTACAAAAGATGCAGGATATTTGATCACTGTGTTTGAGTTCAGAGACAATACAACGGTAATTTTAGCCTAGCCATTATAGACTAGGACAATAATTTAAGCCTTCCAGGAGGCTGAGGCAGGAAGACTGGAAGTTATAACCCAATCTAGGCAAATTAGTCACTTAGGAAGATTCAGTCTCAAAAACTAGAAAATGTTCTGGGGATGTAGCTTAGTGTGAAAGCCCAATTTCTAGTATTCTCAAAAATTAAAAAAGCAATTTTATAATAGACATAGAACTTTGAAAGGGTACATTGTTAATGCCAGATACCCCGACAGTTCATTCCTTTAGTTTCCTGAACCATTTTACTTAGTTATCTTAATCCCCCCCACCACAGTGTGACCTAAACAAGAAAAAGGTAGGGTGATATAATAAATATAGTAAGTCTGCCTGACTATGCAAAATTATTTTTTTAATCTTCAACAAAGGAATGAATTCTTAGAGTTTATGATTCTTTGTAAATTAAATTTCACTAGACTTTATTCAAATCACACTTACATCAGCAAGTATTAGAGAAATTTGAAAAAGGTTCAGGCAATTGGTTCAAATCATGTCTTTGAGGACCAAGTAGAGCCTCTTTTGTGCTGGAGTTGTAAAACTGGGGCAGCCACCACAGAAACCTGTGGTTTGTAGAGCCTAGGTTGTCTGCTATGCTGCTTTGTAGGCAAAATGATTGCAACTCCTCATGCCACACTATTCAGTCCCACTTGAAAAGATGAGGAAACACTAAAATAATAAAGAAAATATTTTTTAAAATTAAAACTACCTTATTGTTTGCTACCTTACAAAGATTGTTGCCATCATGAGGTAAAATCCATATGTGCCACACAGAATGACTTTCTTGTTTATAAATCACAGAAGTGCACATGTCTCTAATGACCTCTGTGAGACTCAGTTTCTCACACCCACCACTGCTGAAAAAGATCATGATGGTAAATGAAGAAACACACAGTTGACCAAGAGCCAGCCCTGGCACTCAGTGAGTAATCTAATCCTGTTCCAGTCACAGAGGCTAAAGGAAACTGTTTCTGTTTCCACCTGCTGCAAAATGGGTGTTTGCCCTCAATATTATCAGTTAATGCAGTCTTCTTGTGTGAGAGAGAATTCCAAGCAGGCTCCATAAATGCGTGATATTAAATTGTGTCTTTACTGAAGCATGGAAAACATAACACTTAGATTTATAAAATCTTTATGTTTTGGTGGAATGAAGCTGTGGTTGGTGTGAATGTGTTGCAAATATATAAACTTACATTTTCAAAAACTGTTAAAGTAATTGGAAATATGTATGATAATATCAAAAGGCCAACAAATAGCTTTCTAATTTTATGATTTTGAAATGCAGGAGAATATCAAATTATAGTTCTCAAATACAATTCTGAAAAAAATTGAAGTTTTTTTTTTTTGCAAATAGGTGTAGGTGGCATAACAACACAGTATCAACAACACAGTACCGGTTAGAATAAGATAAAATCAAGTGTAGTGTTCATGCTATGTACACAGCTGAACTAAAATGGTTCAGATAAACAAATTCAGCAATGAAACTTCAAAAGAAAAGGATATATGAGTCATTATTCAGATTCATTAAAATTAAAAATTATTAAATCTTAGTTGAAAGATATAAAAGACATGACAATATATTTTGTTAAAAAATCAAAAAAATAAATATGAAATTGAAAGACAATACTTAGAAATATATAATTACCCTCCAAAAAATTCAAAATGACTTTGAAATATGTGAAAAGCAACTCATTTTTTGAAAATCAGATTTTCTACCACTACTAGCATTTTGAATGACTGCAGTCTATCATCATTAATGATAGTCTCCATGTTACATAAATCAAATTCAATCATTCCCTTGAATTTATTCCTTGTATATAACTGTAGCTTTGGACTTTTCGATAAGTATACCTCTACCTCCACCCCCCCCCCCCTTGTCCTTTGCTCTTGCTCTTTTTCCTTGAGATCAAATTTTCTCCATGAGATCACGTGGTCTTGACTTTCTGTGCCTCTCTTTCACTCCATGTAATGTAGTTACGTTCTATCCATGCTGCCACAGACAGCAGGATTTCTCCTGTTTGCTGAATGAACACTAAGGACTATGTTGTTTGCACGTTATATTTTCTTCTCTACTTACCTGTTCACAGATGTTTTGATTGTCTTGATATTTTAGGTGTTGTGAACAGAGTGGCAACAGGCATAGAAGTTCCTGTATCTTTCAACTAGCTAGTTTCCCTTAGATATAACCCTGACAGCAGGAGAGCCACATCCTACACTAGCTCTAATTTTACCTTTAAGAACTAACCATACTCTTCTCTAAAATGGCTATACTCATTCATTCCTATCAACAGTGTGCAAATGTTCTCTTTCTACCCTCATAAAAAGTGTATTTTCTTTTTAAAAATAACATATATCTTAATAAAAATAAAGTGATAGCCTAGCTTAGTTTGAAATACAAATACAATTTGTATTTTCCTGTTTGTCAGTGGTCTTAGAGATAATGCATATTTTAATTAGCTGGACTGGATGCCCTCACAATGTGTATGCGCTTATGTACATCACCATGCACAGCCCACATATATACAATTTTATGTGACAGTTTAAGATATTTATAGATATATAAATGAAAAATGTGCAATTAACATTTGAAATGTTAAATAAAAAAAGAGAATGAAAAGCAAAAGTACACTAAGATACTTAGGACATTTACAAAATTTCAAAAATTTGATACTCTAGAGTCACCTACAGGATGATTCTCATATTGAAAGCAGGATTGAGAAATGGAAAATAATTGAACACATGTTTTAAAACAATATATATGTCATATGTATCATATACCATCTATATTATATCACATATATGATACATGTAATATATATATATATATATATATATATATATATTTAAACTGTGATTATCTTTCAACTCAGGACTCCCATTTCCAGGAATTTATCCTTAAGACCCAAGTCCAATAGTACAAAAAATATATACACATAAATTTATCCACTATTGATGCATTGTATGGTTGTAAAATATTGAAAAGTACTAAAATATATAGTTTAATAATGTATTGTTAGTATGGATAGTGGAACATTATGTATTTATAAAAATGAATGAAAATATTACCTATGGTAGTATAAATAACTTTTATGGCACTAAAAGATTGTTACTGTATTAGGTATGATGAATAATTATAAATAATTTAAGTTACAGAGAATGATATATAGATTATTTGCAGATATTCTACCGTTTTATGTTAAAGACTAAGTTTCTGTAGACTTTGGTTTATATGAATTCCTGTAACCAGTTTTCTACAAATATTTATGACTTTACTCAGGTGTAGATTAATATTCATATATTTTTAAAAAGAATAAGTAAATAAAACCTAAATCTATAAACTATAAAATATGCACATAAACGTATCTTAGTAAATAGCATAATCAAATTGAACAGAAAAATGGAAAAAGAAAACAATGACTTCCAGTAACATTTGATGACTTTGGGGTTCATGCCGCCCTCCTGTGGGCAGGTGAGGGGACCTGACCATAGTGATGAAGCATTTAAGCAATTCTGAAATTCCTTGGGCATCCTTCTCAGAAAGAAGCCATATAGACTACAGATAAGTAAAGGCCCTGTGAGAGAAAGTTTATCGGCGAGGATCAATGATTTCTGCTACACACATGTTCATTTGTGCTTATGCATAGATAAGCATGTGTAGTGCACTCTGGACCCAGTCAGTACCCTGAGAACCCAGGCCTAACTGTGTGAAGCGGCAGGCTGATGGCCTTGTTTCACAGTCAGGGCCCCAGGTCTCGGCCAGGACTTCTTCAAAAATACTGCGTACAGCTGCGCGACTGGGCAGTGTGAAGCTGGGCCTGGAGAATCTTTAGATGCCAAAAAAGTAATTGTGTTAAGTGCAGCGAGGGTCATTTATCAAAAGGACCCATAAGACATCATACAATAATGCCCAATGGTAAAGTATGAGTCATTTAATTTTCAATAATTATAGTGAATAATAAGTTATTAAACCATAGAATTTATGGGTATTTGTTAGTACTTAAGAAGTTGAAGAGAGAATTCCTTATCTTCCCCGAATTCTCTCCATGTCCTCCAGGAGAATAAAGCCCTTTTCTCTTTTCCTTCTGCCTGTTTCCCGGCTGCGACACCGCGGAAAACCTATCATTTGGTGCCGTGACTCGGATCGGTGAGTCGTGTAGCTCCTGGGGCACCCCTGCCCCGGTTTTGAGCTCCCCCACCGAGCCGCCCTCTGCTTCTGCTTCTGCTTCTGCTGCCTGCCTTTGCTAGCTCACATCCACCACCGGCCAATTTTAATTCACACAGGTGAGCCCCAAAACTCGTCTCAGGGAATCCCGTCTCGTTTCTTTGTCTTGTCTCGAAAATCGTGAGCTCACGTCGGGACCCCCACTCGTCTCCCTCGGCCATCTGGCCTCGGCTCCCCACTTTTTCTAGTGACGACTGATAAAAGTGGGTGTTAGCCCTCTCTCGCTCTCATACTCACTCCGGGCTAAAAAGTGACGACTTTTTAGTGGGAAGTGACGTCGGGCTTTGCCCTAATCTCTGGCTCACCTTTTAATTCGGCCACTATGGGAAATATTCCTTCCCACCCACCAAAACACACTCTGCTGGGCTAAACAAACTTTTGTCACATTGGCAAATGGCAAGATATCTACCATATTCGGGCTTTTTTTCTGTTTGGGGACATGTCCCTCACTCCTTTGTCCCTCTTTCTCTCAAGGTCTCTCCATAGTCTCTTAAGTCAAGGACAGATCAGATTGTACTACATGGCCACCCGCAGAACTCGACCCTTGCGGCCCCACCCTCCCTCCATACTATGCCACGGGCTAGGCCTCAGCCATAGCTACTGCTCCTCAATTCACCCTCTCACCTCTTTATCTTTCAAAAACTACAGTGGTGCCTTACACTCTATTTTGCTCCCTCCCCTGCCTTCCTCTCAG
>PVJA010006966.1:10814-70740 GCA_004027025.1 Myocastor coypus | reverse complement strand
AAAAAAAAAAAAAAAAAAAAAAAAAGAGTGTAGAAGCATAAATTATATTTGGCTTTTTTTTCTTAAGATGGTCTTGTTATGCAGTTCAGGCTGGTTTTGAACTCACACTGATCCTCCTGCCTCAGCCTCCCAAATGCTGGGATTACAGGTGTGCACTACCATGCCCAGCTATGTTTGGCATTTAAAAATAATAATAGAACATTTAAAAGGATTTAAAGACTATTTGGTTTCTTCTTTAAAAAAATCTTTTATTTATTTGGTACAGGGTTTTGCTATGTAGCTCGGTCTCACAGTGATCCTCCTGTGTTAGCTTCCCCAGCGCAGGGATTACAGGTGTGTGCTACCATGCCCGGTTTTGGTGGCCAGCACTGCATTCCTGGCGTGGCATGTGGTATAAGAGATCAGACCCAGGTCCTTACGCTTTACCAGGCAGGAACTAAACTGCAGCACTGTCTCCCCAGCCCTGAGGTTTTGGTGTTCTAAAGAGCTTTTAATAGTATATGAAATTACTGATTGAAAAGTAGTCTTGATACAGATTTCATATGTTTTGGTGTTTTGAAACATTATTGTTCAGTACTACTACTCTGGGAATAGAAAAATGATAGGTCTTAATCGTTTGCCATTGGTGATTATGTGGAAAATGCGACTTGATTGAAGTGTGGTCTGTTCAAAAGGTTTCTGGGAGGGCCTGGTGAGATAGCTCAGCAATCTAAAGCGCCTACTTAGGCAAGCTTAGGCAACAGCAGGGACTGCGGTTTGATCCCTGGCACCACATGCTGTGCCAACCCCACCCCCAGGGCAGCCTGAGCCAGCCATAACATAAATAAATAAAGTTTAAATAAAATAAAATAAAAAGGTTTCTGGGATTGTCCATATGCTTGTGCCTATTTGAAGGTACACTTAAAAATACTGTGAACATTTTTATTTAGAAAGTAGTTCATGTTTTCAATTTTGAGTATGCTGTGGCTTATCTAAGTGAGTTGTGTGATTAACTCTACTCAAATGGTTAGGATCCTTAAAAAAAAAAAAAAAAGTGTTACTGGGTGGTATAGTTTTTTTTTTTTTTTAACATGTAAAATTAGTTAAATGATTTAAACCAGATGGAGGAAAGACTCTTAGGTGTTATAGCCAACCACATCTGCTTCTTTCTACTGACCATCATATAGGACATTCTCAGCATTACCACTTAAAACTAACTTTTCTCTTTAAGGGTTCCTGAAATTGTGCCTGCTGACTCCAGGTCCACTCTGACCCCACAGCATAAAGCATGCTGTAATGTCACAGCTACCATAGAACTCCAGGGTAGTGTTGAGCTGGCCCATGTGGGCTCAGGTAAGTCCTGGCTTTTTTTTTTTTTACCATTTGGCATTCTTTTCAAAGTTACCCTTATGATTTTAGGTCATAAAGGAAAATAAGGCAAAACTTTGAAAACTGTGCCATACATGGGGGAAAAAAAATAAGTCTGTTTTCTAAACATTATAAGCCAGCTCCATATGTTAACCAACGGAGTTCCATAGTAGCTGTGAAGTCCCCAGTGACTTATTGGTCTGTGGCTTCAAAGTATATTTAGCTTTATTCCTGCCCCAGCTTATAGGACATGAATTGCTGTTGCTGCTGCATCTTCTTTTAAAAAATACTTCATAGCTATTGATACATAATACAGTATCCTTCACTTAAGTCTTTGTGGTTTTTTTTGTGGGACCAGGGATTGAACTCAGGCAAGCACTTATTCTACGGAGCTATTTCCCCAGCCCCAAGTCTTTGTGTACTTTTTAAAAATTACATTAACACTTTTCTTTACCTGTAGTTATATATCACTACATATAATGATATTACAGGTTAGTTGTGTACAAGTAATCTTATGGTGCTTTTGGTTGACCTACCATCATAAAATGGAGGAAGAAGAGACAGAAAGTATGTTTGTTAAATTAATAAAAAGTATGAAGAAAAAGGTGCTTCAGTTATTCTTCGAAGTACCATGAGTTGTTAGTAAACTAGAAAACAGATACCAGTCTTCTTTTTTCTTGCACTGCATCTTACCCACTTGTTCCATAAAGTGAGATTTTTAGCACTTTACATTTATTTACTCTTCCTGTCTTATCACTTCTATTTCTACTTTCCTTTTATCCCCGGTACTAAAAAGTGGTCAGCATGCAGTTTGAAGAACTCAAACATCTTGCTTTTTTTGCATATACTATGGTGATGCCCTCCCTTTGCTCCATATTTAGAAAGAAAACATGTGGTGGATAGAAGTTTAAATTATATGAATATACCATAAACACTGTTCAATGTGAAAATCTATGCAGAAGCACCCTGAGCTTCATCGGTTTCTTTGTGCTAATGATACAATAAAAATTTGGAGATTTTACTGATAATTCTTGTGAAATTTGATTTATAATTAGTTTGCTAATTAGGTAAAAATTCAGTCATTAGGAATGAGCTTTTACTATGTTGTTAATGAAGAGATTGTAGCGATACATTTACAAAACAGACTAATAGGGTATTTTCTTTTAAATATTTTGTGCCTTTACTCAAATCCATGTTCATAGTTCAGGAAGTTTGAAGAGTTTTGTGCTGTGAAGAATAGAGAATAGTTTTTTTTTTTTTTTGGATGGCTCAGTTGGTGTTAAGGGCAGGTGTCATGCTTCATGTGGAGCAAGGTATTGAATCGCAGTCCTCAGGGCCTGAGTGATTTCACCAAATCATTTGCTTTAATCCACTGAGCTACCTGGCAAGCCTCTGTGCTGTGAAGAACAGAGAAGAATCATTTTTTTTGCTCACATGTATTTGCTCCACATTAGGGAATGAGCAGCACATTGTCTGCTTAAGCCTCCCAAGTGCTAGGATTACAAGGGCGCACCACCATACCTGGCTTTACTTTTGTTTGTTTATTTGGCCAGCTCAGCCTGCCATGAGGGCGGGGCTGGCCCAGCATGTGCTGGGGCATCAAACCATGCTCCACTGTGCCTGCCTAAGCTCAGACTGCTGAGCTGTCTCACCAGCCCTTATTTTTAAATCATTATTTCATTACTTTATTTGGTACAGGGTCTTGCTATACATCTTGGTCTCATAGTGATCCTCTTTTCTCAGCCTCTTCAGTGCTGGGATTACAGACATGAATTACAATATCCAGTCTCAGTGGCCACCTCATTGTGCTCCAGTGACAGCGATCCCATTGTGGCATGTGCGAATGGGGATTGAATCCCAGGCCTTGCACTTGCCTAAGCAGGCTCTTAGTTTGCTAAACTATTTTGCCAGCCTGAGAAAGAAATTTTCAGATGAGATTATTCTAAGTGCACCTTTTAGAGACAAAGTGCTGAAACTATAACCCTAACCTCAAATATATCTTTATCACAGAGTGCCAACATTTATTTTTAGTTTAGAAAAAATTACTTGCATATTAACATTTTTTGTCTTTTTTTGTTTTGTTTATCTTTTTGAGAAAGGATCTCGCTATGCAGTTCAGGCTGACCTTGAGCTTTTGTAGGAAGGCTGATCTGGAACTCACTGATCCTCTTTTTTTTTTTTTTATTTTCTTTTTTCTTTTTTTTTTTTCTTGTTTCAGAACCTTTGTTTGTTTATTCACTCATTTTCACGGCCGGCTCAGCCCACCCCGAGGGCAGGGCTGGCGCAGCATGTGGTGCCGGGGATCGAACCTCGGTCCCTGAAGCCGCCCAAGCTGTCCCAAGCAGGGGCTTTAGGCCACTGAGCCATCCCGCCGGGCCCCTCACACTGATCCTCTTGCCTCAGCCTCTCAAGTGCTAGAATTATAGACATGCTCACCACACCCAGATTTTTTTTTTTTTTTTTTTTTTTTGTCTTAAAAGAAGAAATAACAGAGCTTTCAGTGATGCAGAGAGCTGGTTCTGCTACTTCTTCCATGGGTGGGGGCAGCGTGGGGGTGATTTCCTTGTAAGCTGACACAGAGGGCTCTGCATGTCCCCTGTGGCACATATGCCGTAAGTTTGCCACCACTATTTTAAAACTCAGCTGTATGGTGAGTTAACTAGCAGTAGTAGAGACAGTGATTTAGAAATTTCCCCTTTCGAGCCAAAGAAGGAAGTAATTTGGTGTTCAGCTTTAGATTACATTGTATTTGTCTTTTGAAAATGAAAATATATAAAAATACACAACCACATTTGTATGTACACATGTATATACTGGTGTGTACTTGAGTAGATGTTTCATTTGAGGTGAATCAGACTCTTGGGCTGCTTTTGAGATTGCTTAGAATACTTCATATATTTTATGAAATTTTATAGATAGCCAAAAAATAGTGAGATGCAGTGATGCTGTGTGTACCTTGAGATAGTTGCAGCTTTTTTGTTTGGTTAGTTGTTGTGCTGAATAGAACTCATGGTCTTACACATCATAGGCAAGCAATTAACCTACAGTTAAGCTACATCTCTTGCCTGAGTTGTAGGCTTAATACAACAGAGGAGAGAAATAGTTGCCTTCATGTAGAAACACTATAGAAAAAGAGATGAGCTGGGTTTATCCAATTCTAGGTAAAAGACATTACATTAAATTTTCAAAAAGTAGTGTGGTAGTTAACTATTATTACTTAAAAGAGGTTTTGAAGTTGTGTGCTTGAACATAATTAGAAATAGAAAATGAATTTGATGGCAGTTTTTTTATCTGTTACTGAAGTTTAATCCTCTATCTTTCATGTACTAGGCAGGTGCTCTACATCTCCAGCCCTAGGATTATCCATAAGTCAAGTAGTCCATTTCATGTTTTCTCTGGATTTGTCCTTTGGGGAGAGTTATACCCTTGTCTCATGCCAGTTCAACTAAATTTTAGCCCTAATGATGTTTAGGTCACTGTTGCTCATAAGTACATTTTGAAACTTTTTATAAAGTAAGTTAGGGATAAAATTTATAGCCAAACTTACAGTTGTATAGCAAGGAATGTATTAGCAACATTGCTATAAAAATAAATTTTCCTACAAAAAAGGTATTGTTAATACCCTGAGGGATTGTTTTGTTGGTGCTAGGCCTTGGGCTTGAATCCAGGGCCTCACACATTGCTAGGCAAACACTGTACCACCTAACTGTAGTCTTAGCCCCAATATTGTATTTTGTTTTACTTTGCAGTGATGATTTCTGTGTTTTCCAGGTGATCTTTCTACCTTAATATCTTAAATGCTGGGACATTGCATGCAATGGTGTCTAGTTCTACCATGAATTCTTCTTTATATTTTAGGGAAGGATCTACAGGGTTTTCAAGGTCTCAGATTTGTAGTGATCTGCCTGTTTACAGCCTCCCAAGAGTGGAGATTACAGGCGTGGACCACCACTACAGTCTCAATTGCTGTCTCAGCACAACCCTTGGGGGCAGAGTCATCATGGCAGGCCCCAGGACCCTGTGCCTGCTTACAGGCACTTTAATCTGCTAAGCTATTTGACCAGCCCTCTACCATGAGTTCTTAGCCTAAAAAATGTATGTGTAGGGCTAGTAGATAGCTCAGCGGACCAAGCACGCTTAGAGAGATGCAGTATTCGATCCCCTTTATCACATGCTGTACTTGCCCTGGGCCCCCTGAGCCAGCTGCTGAGACCGGGTGTGGTGACGCATGCCTATAATCCCAGGGGAGGCTGAAAACAGGATCACTAGGAGTCTGAGCTCATAGTGTGATCCTGTATCAAATACATTTTTTAGAGAGAGAGAGAGAGAGAGAGAGAGAGAGAGAGAGAGAGAGAGAGAGAGAGAAGTATGTATGTATTGTGAAGGGAGAGTGGACATTCTTTGTAGGGTTGATCTGGACTTGCAGAATGATTTTGTGAGTGAAGTCTGCTTAGGTTTTTTTTTTGAAATTTTATGTATTTGGCACAGCGTCTCACTATGCAGCTCAGACTCTGCATGATCCTCCTGTTTTTAGCTTTTCTCCAGCTCTGGGACTACAGGCATGTGCCACCATGCCCACACTCAGTGTTCCAGGGGATTGGGGATGGCCCTGTCCCTGCGCTTGCAGGCACGTAGTCCGCTGAGCTATCTCACTGACCCTGTAAGTGAAGTCTGAAAACTTTCAAAGATGACCTTTTATGGCCCATAGATATAATTGTAAATGACTTTTTGAGTATAAGAGTCTTATTGTCTTTGTGTTTCTCATGCTGCCTAACAATGTCTTTAATATGCCATGAATATTGCAGTGAAAGTGAAATTATTTTATAGCTTTTTTTCTTAAAGTGGAAGATTGTTACACCAATCTGTAAGACACAACTGTAATATGTTTTTTCAATGCATAGTATATTTTTAGGTGGTATTAGCAATTTTGTTCAGTAAGTTTTTGAAACCCTTAAAATTACATGATCCTATAGTCATTTTTGTAAACACTACTTCTTTGAATTGTAAGCTAATCTATACCTTTTCCCTCAGTGCTGCATATTTATACTGTACTGCTTAGTAAACACAATTACAGCTTTTAACAATAATTTGATTAATAAATGATTCAGTGGGAATGGAAAAGTTTTTTTAATCAATTTGGATAAAGTGATGTTTATTTTATCCTGTGCCCTTAACTTGTTTTATTATCTGATTTAGATTTTACTTTATTAGCAATTCTTGATAGACATAAAGAAGTCTCATCTATGAGAGAATCTGAAATAAAAAATATTGCAAACATTTTCTTATATTGAAGACTTGATTTGAGGTGGAAGTTGTCCTAAAGCTTAACAGCAGTGTTGAAAACACAGCTTTTAAAAATTTTTGACTTTAATAATTAAAGGACAAAAACAGCCTAGCACCATCTGAAAGGGTATTCATATCTCTTTGGTTTCTGCAGTTCTCCAGTTAGGAAGAGATCAAGACCAGCATAGGGGCTTCCTGTCTCTTGTAAACTTTTTTTCTTATACTAGGCTACAAGTTTTCAGTCTATTACTATATTCTACTAGTTCTACCACACTGATAACAAGGTAAGTGCCTAGTAAGACGGTTCTAGGTCTGGAAAGAAATTTTAGAAAGGGAGAAAAATACGTTTTCCTTATATTCTTTAGGATATTTAAATGATACCTTAGGATCCAGGGAAGCACGGAGAAACACTTAGATTTTGCTATAAACATTACAGAAGGAAGACAGAATTAAATGCTTTGTTATCTTGATGCTCTTTTAGGGGTAGTCGAAGGTGATTTAGCGGCCATAGAAGCATACAAGTCATCAGGAGGAGATATTGCACGTCAGCTCACTGCTGATGAAGTACGCTTGTTGAATCGTCCTTCTGCCTTTGATGTTGGCTATACTCTGGTACACTTAGCTATACGTTTTCAAAGACAGGATATGCTAGCCATATTGCTTACGGAGGTAAGTATGGCATTTTGGTTAAATACTTTATACTAAGGAGATGCTTTCTTTAGCTTTCATTTTTGATGTTATGTTCCTGTAAACAATTCTTAAATATTTCATATATTTTTACTCACATTTAAGAAACATAGTAAACTCAAGCAATTTCAGTAATAAATACATTTTTGTTGTTTTGGGGACAATGTAGCCTTAAAGTCACAGTGTAGTTTAGGCTCATCTCAAAAAACTGTAGTGATTCTCCTTCTCTAGTCTCCTGAGTGCTAGGTTTGCAGGTGTGTGCCACCTGGCCTAACAATATAGAAATTTTAGGTGCTTTCTTATTTTTTCTTTTCAGATGAGATATAACTGTGTCTCAGGTTGGCCCCAACTCTTAGGCTCTCCTGATCTTCCCGTCTCAGATTCCTGGGTAGCTAGCACTGTAAATACACAGCACTTCCCACAGTGGCTCGCTCTGTCTATCTGTCTGTCTTTCATCCCCCCCCCCCTTTTTCTTTCCTGTAGTACTAAGGATTGAACTCAGGGCTTTGTACATTCTGAGCAAGCACTCTGCCACTGAAGCAATGCCCAGCATATGCTTTCTCCCCGCTCCCTAGGCTAGGAATTGAACTCAGGACCTTGTGCATGCCAGGTAGGAGCTATACCACTGAGCTATATCCATTTTAGTCACAATATTTTAATTAAACATTACTTGAGTTATGTTTAAAAGGCACTGGGATATACTTGTTACTCATTTTAAAAATAGTTATTGACTGTGCAGTATGCCAGGCACTATGATAAGAGTAAAATTGTGAGTTTTCCTTTAGTAAATTTCCATGAAAGTAGAAAGATGTATGAATAACTCTACAGCTTATGCAGTAATGAAGTGCCAAGGTCTGAGTACTTATGGGTGTTTGCATGTGTCCTCCCTTCATACTTAGAGCAGGTACTATTTTATCTAAATCTGGAGGACTAGTAATTAGCCATGTGAAGTGGATTAAGGGAGAGGAGGTAAGAAAACCATTTATGCAGAGGCCATAGGTCATGGTGTGTATTTGTGGTGAATTCACTTGTACATAATTCAGAATGATTGAGTAGTGATTGAGGACTGAGAGAAGAACAGAGGCAGGATTATGAAGGATCTTCTATATCAAGACTTCTTAAAGGTTATGTTGAGTACAGTAAACAGGGAAGATTATTTGATACTATTCCTTGTCAAAGAATTTTGAGATAATCTGAGGGCACTGAAAAATGAACAAGGACAAGAGCAATGAATTGGCAAGAACAAATTGTGTTTTGGCTACATCCAGTGGGGTAAGCCTTGTTAAGAGCCTGTTGCAGTCAGATAGCAGAGTGACTATAAAAATGGAAAAAAGCCAGTGTAGTAGGGAGATGTACTTAGTCTTAAGAAGCAGGTACATTGCATGTAGGAGTAGTGATAGGATAATGGGCTGAACTAAAGTTTTGGGTTTGGATGACTATTACACCTTTTGTGTCTAGGTGTTTCCCCAAAGTCCAGTGCACTCTTCAGGCAGCTTCTGGAGTTTGTGATTGATTATTGTGGGTGTAGATGCTGCATTTGCCCCAGGGCAGGTAATTTGCATTACATTGTAAGGAGAATAGAGAGGCGAGCTAGCTGCCTGAGCTGATTGATGCCTCTCCTTTTGCTCTCTGCTCTTTGCCACACCATGAAAGGTTGTCCTCTGCCATATGCTGCTCTGCTTTGGATCCAGCTGAGTATGGACTGAAACCTCCAGTAACTGCGAGCTAAATAAACCTTTCCTTCCTTCATTTTGAGTGTCAGGTATTTGTCCGAGCAATGAGAGAAAAGTAACTGAGACAATACAAATGATAAACATTGAAATATTTGAAATACGTTTTTATTATCCAGACTTTTTTTTTTTTTTTTTTTTTAAGGGAAATGCAATCAAGCACAAAGGTAGACTCAAAGTTTGTCATTACCATAGTTTGTTTTATTTATTCAAATTTGTCAGTATTTGGGAACCCTTATGTACAGGGCCCTGTATAGGGTATTATAGAACAGGCCGATTAGGTGAAAATGTTATTGCAGTTTCCAGCCATTGTATTCAGCTTGGTTAGATTTCCATTGACACTAGAGGGAAGAAGTAGATGGACTCAGGAAGGAGATATCATAGGTGGTGATGAAAATAATGAAAAGGCTTAATATATATACATATATATACACACACACACACACACACACACACATATATATATATAAACTTTATTTATGTTATGGCTGGCTTAGCCTGCCCTGGGGGTGGGGCTGGCACAGCATGTGGTGCCAGGGATTGAACCACAGTCCCTGCAGTTGCCTAAGCTTGACCTAAGCAGTAGCTTTAGACAGCTGAGCTATCTCGCCAGCCCCAAGGCTTACTTAATATAAAAAGAGAGAAGAACACTATTGAAAAGGAACCATATATTGAGCCGGGCATGGTGGCTCACACCTGTAATCTCAGCACTTGGGAGGCTGAGGCAGGAGGATTGGTGCGAGTTCAAGACCAGCCTGGGCTACAAAAGTGAGCTCAAGCCAGCCTGAACTGCACAGCGAGACCCTGTCTCAAAAAGACAAAAAAAAAAAAAAGAAAAAGAAAAGGAACCATATAATTAGAAGGAAGAACACTGTATAGAACAGTTAGATTTGGTTAGTGTAATATCTGAGGCCTGGGTGCATTTGTGTTGTGATACCAGTTGTGTTGTGAATTGGAAGGGATATTATTGTTTTTGCTGGTGCTAGAAGGAGACAAAACAGAAAAGGTAGCTATGAATCCTGGTTAAAATTTTTAGGGTGTTCATACGTTCCCCTCAAGCTGGTAGATAATAATGTGTAAGAACAAGCTTTTGATGTCTCTGGACTTTTTAAAGAAAATCTGTGGACTAACAGTGGGATGATAATAGAATACTAATATTATATATATATATATATATATATTTTTTTTTTTTTTTGGACCGGGGTTCGAACACACGACCTTGCACTTGCCCAGCAGGCACTTGTGCCTCGGAGCTATCTCCCCAGCCCCAATACTAATATATTTAGTACTTATTGTTATGTCACAAATTACCTGAAAAGTTAGTATTTTAAGATAATAAGTATTTGTTTATTTAAGTTTGCAAGAGTCAAGAATCCAATAGGGGCTTAGGCTGAATAGTTTCGGCTGTGTTTATCACAATGTTGCTGTTAAGTTGTTGGTGGGTGAGTGATCTGGTAAAGCAGCTCAGCTAGGTTAGAGGATCTGTTCCAAAGATCACTCTATGGTTCTTGGCAGGAGGCTTGAATTCCTTGCCATGTGGCTCTTGCACAGTATTGACTAATGTGGCATCCAGTTTTACCTAGACCAAATGATTCAGGAGAGGGAAAGAGTGTGAGTAAGTAATCCAAATGGAACCTGCAGTGTCTTTTATGAAAGAATTTAGGAACCAGCAAACTCCTACCAAATTCTGTGGGGCATGTGAACTAATTCTGGTACTGCATGGGAGAGGTAGAAGGAGTTTGTTCTAGATCAGAAATAAAATTGGTAATGGATTATAGTGGTGTCCTTACTTCAGAGGGTAGTATTAAGGGACTTGGTAGGGAGACTTGTGGGGTTATGTGAGTAGTGGTTTGGGATATGTCTTCAGGCAAAGCAAAAGCCAAGTTCTTTTGGAATGAGAACAGGCGAATATTGACTTTGGGATAGGTATCTAGACTTTTCATTGTGTTTTATGTCAAGGAGTTGTTGGTAGTCTAGTGAGACCTGGGCACTCAGATTTTTTTTTTTTTTTTTTTCCTGCAAAGCTTTATTCCAGAGGGGCTCAGTCCTTCTTGGCAGATGCCTTCCTCATGGCGGCCAGCACATTGCTCAGCTCCTCATTCTTCCTCTTGGCACGGATGTGCATCCCCACCCTTTTCTTGATGAACTTGAGGGCGCATTTGTCTTTGGAGACCTTGAGCAGCTCTATGGCGCTCCCCTCGTAGGGGGCAAAGCCGCACACCTCCCGGATCATGTCCCGCACGAACTTAGTGTGTTTGGTGAGGCGTCCGCGGTGGCGGCTGTGCCTCAGTTTGCTCACATTCGTAGTCACCTTGTGGCCCTTGTTGAGGCCCACGGCCATGGGATAGCGGAGGGCCATGGCTACTGTTCTTCAATGGTTGCTGTGGCAGAAGCAGATTTTTAAAATAAAATTATGTATGATTACAAGTGAAATTAGTTAAATCGAAATGTAATGATCAAAATAGCAGACCAAATTTGTAATTTGTAAGAAAAAAAATTTTATTTATTTTTTAAGAAAATACATTTTATTATAGGATAGAAGTTAGTGAAATTGAAGGATTTAAATTCGATTAAAGTAAAACTCCCATTTAATTTCATGGACCCTTCCCACATTCATGTACCCTAAGTTGAAAACTACTGGCATTAAGGTACTGGAAGTCTTAATATTGAAGAGGCAGGATGACAAGCAGGCTTCAGGGACCAGCCCTACATAAAGTGGTGAAAGAGTAAAAACCTTGAGGACATGCTTTTCTTGGAATTTTTACAGTATCCATTCCAGGTTTTTTTTTGGAGTATGTGTTGTATGCTGAGACAAGACCGTATAGGTAGTGCAGGCTGGAACTTGCTTACAGGTTGTTTTTGGAAGTTTCACCATTTTTATTTATTTTTCATTTGTGTATTTGGTACAGGGTCTCACTGCACAGAGATTGGATTTATGGTGATCCTCCTGTTTTTAGCCTCCCCAGCACTGGGATTACAGGCATGTACCACCATGTTCTGACTCTGTTGCTGGCTTGGCGCACTCCAGGGGCAGGACTAGGGACTGAATTGTGGTTCCTGCGCTTGCCAAAGTAGGCGCTTAGTCCCCTGAGCTATCTCACTGGCTCTGTTTTACCATATTTAGAAATAGTCCAAGGATAGCAGATTGGAAAAGGCTATTTTCTAAAAGTTTACTTTGGTATCTGTTTTAGCATTGTTAGCCAATAAAGTCTTTTTAAAAAAATTTTAATTTAATTTAATTTTACTTTTGTTTTAGAACTTTTGTTTGTTTATTTATTTTTGTGGCTGGCTCAGTCTGCCCTGAGGGCAGGGCTGGTGCAGCATCTAACCACTGTTCCTGCAGCCGCCTGCAGGCACTTTAGACCACTGAGCCATCCTGCTGGGCCCTTA
Organism: Myocastor coypus; assembly: GCA_004027025.1. Taxonomy (NCBI): domain Eukaryota; kingdom Metazoa; phylum Chordata; class Mammalia; order Rodentia; family Myocastoridae; genus Myocastor; species Myocastor coypus. The sequence continues at coordinate 58,303 of PVJA010006966.1, read as the reverse complement.
ATAAAGTCTTAATAGAAATGAATTTTTATATAGGAGCTTTCTCTGTTACGCAGGGATTTTGAAACCCTCTTCCCTTAATAGTAATTATAATTGTCTAAAATACTATATAGCTTCCCAGCACTCGGGAGGCTGAGGCAGGAGGATCGGTGCGAGTTCGAGACCAGCCTGGGCTACGAAAGTGAGCTCAAGGCCAGCCTGAACTGCATAGCGAGACCCTGTCTCAAAAAGACAAAAAAACAAAACAAAAACTATATAGCTGAATTATTAGTAAAACTCACTGTTTGGATGGCATCACTGAGAAACCTGCTCCAGACCCCCACGTGACTGGAAAGCTACCTTCAGAAAGGTCATAAAATTTGCTTATGAGCAGGTTGGTGACAGGCTGGGAACAGAGCTGACTGACTCACTCAGAATTGGTGCCAGATTCTTAACTCCTTTAGCAGAAATTCACCTTTATTTCAAAATTTTCTGTATATTGATCTCTTCAGGTCATTAAGTAGATACAGCTGAAATGTATGATAAAATCTTTAAATGTTCTGTTTTTTAGCATTTAAAAAGGGGAAGGAAGTTCTAGCCATATGTAGTTGTATTTTCTTTCTCAGTGGTCTCTGTGGTAGTGTCCTTTATAACTGTTTACATTTCAGAGTCTGGCACACTGGACTCCATGGTTTTTCCATCTTAGGTTAGATTAAAAAAATAATTGTAGTGGCAAATGGGGAAAGCAGGATGGGCTTAAGGGCATTTTGTTTTCTTTCAAGTTAGGTTACTTGAGGGCTGTCAAGGTGGCTCAGCAGACTAAAGCACCTGCTTAGGCAGAACATAAGGATAAGGACCAGGATCTGGCAGTGTGCCAGCCCTGCCCCCAGGATGCACTGAGGTGGTGATTAAGACTGGGCATGGTGGTGTGCATCCGTAATCCCAGTGCTGGGGCCCAGTGGGATGGCTCAGTGGTCTAAAGCGCCTGCTTGGGAAAGCTTGGGCGGCTTCAGGGACTGCGGTTGGATCCCCGGCACCACATGCTGTGCCAGCCCTGCCCTTGGGGTGGTCTGAGCCGGCCATAAAAATGAGTCAATAAACAAACAAAGGATCTGAAACAAGAAAAAATAAATAAATAAATACATAAATAAATAAATGTAATCCCAGTGCTTAGGAGGCTGAAAACAGGAGGATCACTAAGAGCCTGACCTACGAGTCTGATTTATATAGTGAGACTGTGAACATCCTGTAGACCCTATACCAGATACCCTTTTTTTTTTTTTTTTTTTCCCTGGCGGGACTGGTGTTTGAACTCATGACCTTTACTTGCCAGGCAGGCACTTGTGCCACAGAGCCATCTCTCTGGTCCCTAAATCTTTTTTTTTTTTTTTGGTGGGACCAGAGTTTTATTTTTTTTCTTGTTTCAGAACTTTTGTTTGTTTGTTTATTTATTTTTATGGCCGGCTCAGCCTGCCCTGAGGGCAGGGCTGGCGCAGCATGTGGTGCCGGGATTGAACCGCGGTCCCTACAGCCACCTGCAGGAGCTTTAGACCACTGAGCCATCCTGCTGGGCCCCGGAAGAGGTTTTTTTTAAAAGAATATTTTTATTGGGTACACCATCTAGGTATTCTGTCTTCTTCCTTGATTCTGTGTTACATATTTTTATGGTTGTGTCCCTGAAAAGTTGTACTAATCTATGTACTCCTGCTTGTGAGGAAATAATCCCTAATACATTTTAATACTGGAGAGAATAACTGAGTTATTGGGAAATTCTGCTGATTTCTTTTAAATGTTGTTGGGTTCTTCTCTTTATGGTAAATGAGATACAGAGCAAAACTTCTTTTGTATTTAAGGTGTCTCAACAAGCAGCAAAATGTATTCCAGCAATGGTGTGTCCTGAACTGACAGAACAAATCCGAAGAGAAATAGCTGCCTCTCTTCATCAGAGAAAAGGGGATTTTGCTTGCTATTTTCTAACTGACCTTGTAACATTTACTTTGCCAGCAGGTAACTCCAAATTTAATGTGAAATAAAATTTTATTAAAGTGTGTATTTGTTTATGGATGAAAATTGTGGTTTTATAAGAAAATAATTTAGGTACTCTAAGGGCATTTAAAAAGACTTAATGGTCCTATTTAAGCTAGTTCAAGGCTGCTTGGACATACTGTTTTCTTTATCAGTAACTAATTTATTATTTTTTATTTTTTGTCTTTTTGAGACAGGGTCTCACTATGCAGTTCAGGCTGGCCTTGAGCTCACTTTTGTAGCCCAGGCTGGTCTCGAACTTGCACCAATCCTTCTGCGTCAGCCTCCCAAGCACTGGGATTACAGGCATGAGCCACCACGCCCGGACTAATTTATTTTTAATTCTCAGATCATCCAAAATGTGCACTGTCCTTTCATTTTCATTTTTTGGTGTTATCTAGACTTTTTTTTTTGCCTATCTTTAATTTTCTCCTCTAAGTCTGTATTTTGAAATAGCTCTTGGTTAACTGATATCTGAGAGACAGAATTAAGAACATGGGGTTTGATGTTTTAGGTTAGGTTATTCAATTAGAGTTACTGTTCCTTTTGAACATACCATTCATTTTCACTTAATTGTATTTATTTCTGCTGCGGTTGCAAACCATTTTTATTTTTCAATTCTTTGGCAGTTGAAATTGTCTTCTAGGATGCTTTTTTTCACTTGGCTCTAAATAAATTTACCAAAGCACCCTAAGTTTCTAAAATCAAACTTCCAGGGGCCAGGGAGATAGCTAAGTGGCACAAGTGTCTGTTTGGCAAGTGCAAGGTTCTGAGTTTGATACTGGGTCATGAGAGAGAGAGAGAGAGAGAGGGAGGGAGGGAGGGAGGGAGGGAGAGGGAGGGAGGGAGGACGGACGGACGGACGGACGGACGGACGGAAGGAAGGGTGGAAGGAAAGGAAGGAAGCAAGCAAGCTTCCTGGAAGCTGAATATTTTGAACTTTTATATTCAGATATAAACAGAGGCTGTTACAAATGTTAGATAACAATAAGTAACCCTGCTAACATAACACATGTAAGTTGAAATGTACTGTTTATGTTTAAAATTACCCTAAGTAATGATGAGATTTTTGTTTTAAATTTTTGTTGTTTTTTTGAGGCAGGGTCCTGTAGTATATTCATACTGGCCTGAATTCACTATGTAGCCTAGTCTATCCTGGCTCTGTACTCACAGTAATCTTCCTGCCTTAGCCTCCAAGTACCAGAATTACAGTCATGTGCCACCATATCTGCCTAAAAATAATTTTTTTTTAAAGGACTTTTTAAAATTTATAAATTTTTTTTTTTGGCGTGGTAGTGGGGATTGAACTCAGGACCTTGTACTTGCCAAGCAAGCGCTTATTCTGTTGAGCTATCTCTCCAGCCCCAAGAATATTTTTAAGGGTGAAGCTTCTTTCTCAGTGGTAGTTTCTTTTTTTTTTTTTTTTGGCTTTTTGAGACAGGGTCTCACTGTGCAGTTGAGGCTGGCTTTGAGCTCACTTTTGTAGCCCAGGCTGGTCTCGAACTCGCAGCGATCCTCCTGCCTCAGCCTCCCAAGTGCTGGGATTACAGGCATGAGCCACCACGCCCGGCAGTGGTAGTTTCACAGAGGATTATAAAAGACTTGATGTGTAGTACCTTACATTGTATAAGAAAATTCTACAGTTTGAAAGAATCAAGTCTCCATATACGTAAAGAGAAGAGAAAAAATAAAAATGTATCTTATTTGTCCAGATGTGGGTTTGCAATGAAATACTGTATATCCCAGACCTCATACATATACACATTCAAACAAAACAAAACAACTTCTTTTTTTTTTTTTTTCTTTTTCTTTTTCTTTTTGAGACAAGGTCTCACTATGCAGTTGAGGCTGTCCTTGAGCTCACTTTTGTAGCCCAGGCTGGTCTCGAATTCACACTGATCCTCCTGCCTTAGCCTCCTGAGTGCTGGGATTACAGGCGTGTGCCACCACACCTGGCTTAAAAAAAAAAAAAAAAAAAAAAACAACTTTGACATTCTTCAGTAGAAAGGAAGTTGTTTTGTATTACAGAGGACACATTGTTGTTAGAGGCTTGTTATTAAATAATAAAGGAAATATGTTTCAAGTCTTTTTTTTTTTTTTTAATAGATATTGAAGACTTGCCCCCAACAGTCCAAGAAAAATTATTTGATGAGGTGCTTGATAGAGATGTTCAAAAAGGTAGGCATGTGATTAATGACTGGGATTTAACTTTATCTGATAATGAAAATTTGCTTTGTTTTACAAGGCATAGAGTAGTTCAGTGTATAGTCAGCTTGCTTATTTTTATTTTAAATTAGAGATGTAAAGTACTTAAGAGCAGTGTCATAGTCTACTGTTTTAAAGTAGTCATTACTAGTGAGGGTATAGCTCAGTGTTTGAGCATTTTCATGGCTGGCACAAAACCCTGGGTTTGACCTCTAAGCATCAAAAAAAAAGGGAGAGGGAGAGATAAGAGCTTATTTATGAGAACTAACTTTTTTACTCAGTGATTATATTTTTATATTAAGTATTTTTAAGAAAATAAAATTGTAAATAATTTAAATGTTGAATAAATCATTCTAGCGCTTTGAGATGTGTGAGATACCTAAAAAGTTTGTTTCAGTAGATCAAATTTATTTAGGTACTTACTAGTAAGTTGCATAACCTAAATTACATGTACAAAAGACAGGTTTTTCACTTTAATTGAATAATTTGTTATTATGTAGGCATGAAGATGAACATGCTATTCAAATTCCTTTGAAAATTTTATTTAAATTATCCATAGAATTAGAAGAAGAATCACCAATCATAAACTGGTCCTTGGAGTTGGCCACACGTTTGGACAGTCGACTCTATGCTCTTTGGAACCGGACTGCAGGAGACTGCTTACTTGATTCAGTACTACAAGCTACCTGGGGCATTTATGACAAGGACTCGGTGCTTCGGAAAGCCTTGCATGACAGCCTTCATGACTGTTCACACTGGTAGGCTGGCATCCTTGGCTATTTCTACCTGGATGTTACTTGCTTCATCAATTTCCTATAGAAGTCAGTAGAGAAAAACTCATTTTGGTTTTGGTCCTTCAGACATGTACAGTATTGCAGTAGCTTTCCTATCTTTTCACTGATCTTTAAAGTGAAAATACTTGGGCCCGGCAGGATGGCTCAGTGGTCTAAAGCGCCTGCTTAGGAAAGCTTAGGCAGCTGCAGGGACCGCGGTTCCATCCCCAGCACCACATGCTGCGCCAGCCCTGCCCTCAGGGCAGGCTGAGCCGGCCATACAAATAAATAAATAAATAAAGTTCTGAAACAAGAAAAAAAAAAAATCTTAAAGAAGTGAAAACATTTGAACCTTTACAATGGAAACTTATTTTTATAAAATAGAAACAACATAAGCTTTAATTGCCTTAACTATTGGTATTTACTCAGAATAAGTACTTAATGATTTCAATTTTTGTTCAACTTCAATTTATTAAATGTCAACATTAATCTTTTTGGGGGTACCTTGGGAACTTGCACTTGCCAGGCAGGCCAATAGAGATTTTTTTTTTTCCCCTTCGATACTGCATGTTGAACTCAGGACCTTGCACTTGCGTGTATGCCACTGAGCTACATCTGCAGCACTCAACATTAATCTTATTGACACAATTTTATAAGCTTTATTTTTTTCCCTGGGGACTTAAGATCATGTTTTGCAAATTTTCAGACCCTTAGAAACATTCAGATAAACTACACTAAAATTCAGGGTCTCTTGTTTGACCTGGCTCATCTCTGTGTGCTTAAATACTCTGCTATACCAATTATTTTAGACTTCAAAGTTTTACTCATTTCAATATTAATTTTTCCTGAAGAATATTCTTACTCAATCACACTATTAAGTAATTCATGTATTTATTTATTTTTGTGGGACCGGGGTTGGAACTCTCGACTTTGCATTTGCCAGGCAGATTACTTGTGCCATGGAGTTACCTCCTCAGCCCCAGTCTACCATTATTGATTTTTTTTTTTAATGTTTTGGTACAGAGCCTCATTATGCAGCTCAGATGCATAGTACTCCTCCTTTTTTTTAACTTCCCCAGTTCTGGTATGACAGGTGTTTGCCTTCACACCTGGTCTCAGTGGCTGGCTTAGTATGTTGGGGTGTGGGGCCCATGCAGCATGAGGTGCCAGGGATCAAACCCTGATCTCTGTGCTTGCCTGTTCAGGTGCTTAGTCTGCTGAGCTATTTTGCCAGCCCCACACCATTACTGTATCTAAGATTTAGTTACTTTTGCTATATAGTCAATAGTTACTTCTACAATTGTCTCAAAAATAGGCTAGTGTCTTCAGCATTTTTGAGCATTTACATTTTTTTTTTTTTCTTTATGGCAGGACTAAGGTTCAAACTCACGGCCTTGCACTTGCCAAGCAGGCACTTGTGCCACAGAGCTATCTCTCCGGCCCCTTGAGCATTTACTGATTGTGTAATTTTGACATAATGCTTAGAGATTATATGAAGTAAATCAGAATACAAAGAGAATAAACATTTTTGTTTGTTTCATTGTGGGAGATCTAGCACAGTACCTAGAATACCCTGTTTCATAGTGATTGCTTGTTAAACAATTAATGAAAACACTCTAGAGTTTGGGAGTGAGATCAATATAATCAAATTTCTTGAGCTAAATTATAGATTAAAATATAGTGTAATAGAACAAAAAAACTGATTACCTGAATAAAGCAACTTTCTGGCTGGCAAGCCTACCCATAACTCTGATTGGATAGATAATTTAGAGGAAAAAAAAAAAAGTGTCATTCAGGTAGATGGCTTAGTCATTTAGTCTTTATCCAAGAAAAGGGCTTTATTGACTCACTGGAGTGGAGGTGGGTGGGCCTGGTAGCATGGACAGTTAGAGAGTTTCATAGGTAAATTTGATGTTATTATTTACCCCGTCTTGGCCCTCTTTCTCTGGGTACATGCTTACCAAGCAATAATCTCATGATAATTTGATGTGTCTGTGTCAAAAGAGTGAGAATGGTTTGCTTCCTATGGTAGTCTTTTGGCATTGTAGTTGCATAGATATGCCCTTTTAAGTTTGGTTGATGGGATGTGGCTGCTCTGTGAGGTGGATGTAGCTTTCTGTTTAACTGATGAATCTACCACAGTTTGACTTTTAAAAGGCAACATGGTAGTCCTTTCTCTGGTAGTAATATCCTAAGGCTGAAAGTACTTTCAACAGGTGATGCTGTTTTTCCTAAGGTTTCTTTTCTTTTTCTTAATATAGTTTTTTTTTTTTTTTTTTGGTCTTTTTGAGACAGGGTCTCTATGCAGTTCAAACTACCTTTGAGCTCACTTTCTAGGCCAGGCTGGTCTTCAGCTTGCAATAATCCTCCTGCTTCAGCGTCCCCAGTGCTGGGATTATAGGTGTGAGTCATCATACCCACTAGTTCCTAATATAGTTGGTACAGGGTCTCAGAATTTCAGCCTCCCCAGTGCTGGGATTACAAACATGCACCACCATGCCCTGTTATATTGGCTTGCTCAGCATGCTCAGGGGTGGGGCCAGCACTGGCATGGCATGTGGTGGGGGTTAGGGGGATTGAACTTCAGTCCCTAAGCTTGTTTAAGCAGGTGCTTAGTCTGCTGAGCTATCTTGCCCTCCACCCCCCCTTTTAAGATATTGTTATTAGTAGCTTAGAGCTTGTTACTGGCAGTAGGTGACCTGTTAGAGTTACCACTGATGCTTTGATTGGACTAGAATCTTGTGAGGTGCTTGTGAGTCATTTGAGGTACCATAAATCTAGGACAGAAGTGGGAATAGAGTACTGCAAGAAGTAGCAAATAAATAGGATAGATAGGCAGAGTAGCTGTTTAGAGTGAGAAAGAAGGATGTTGCTTATTTCCATCTGCTAAGTGTCATAGCAGAACTTGCAGCAAGTGGTCCTTGCTCTAAAAGGATGCTTTAGGAGTGTGGCCCTAGAGCTGGCAAATGAACAGGATTCCTCAGTGTGCTTGACACTATTTCCTCCTCTCCCTGCTGAGGCACCCTAATCTGATGTTTCAGGCCACATCGAGTACACTGGTCACAAGGACAACCTTATACTGTGGTACCTAGTTTTATGAACTTTGTTTTATAAGTTTGGGGAAGATGGCTGTATTGTGTTTATGGGGAAGAGGCCCATGGCCATGTTTTTCTTGTCTTTTTGTTTTGTTTTCTCCTTTTGAGATAGGGTCTTGTTATGCAGTTCAGGCTGGCCTTGAGCTCACTTTTGTAGCCCAGGCTGGTCTCGAACTTGCACTGATCCTCCTGCCTCAGCCTCCTAAGTCCTGGAATTACATGTGTGCCCCACCACACGCCCAGCTCATGGTCATGTTTTTCACCTGATGTGGTATAAGCAAATTTTTGCCAAACTTTTTAAAGTTACTTATTTGATACAGGGTCTTGCTACAAAGTTCAGACTCGTGATCCTGTCTCAGCCTTTCCAATGCAGGGATTACAGGCACGTGCCACTACACCCAGTTTTGCACTGGCACAGTATTGGGGGCCAGCGCAGCACGCAGTACTGGGGATTGAACCTGTATCCTTGCACTGGCCACTTAAGACTGCTGAGCTATGTCCTAGCCCAGCTAAACCCTTTTGTTTGTGAACTGAATTGTTTGCAAACAGAAGTGCTGGTGAGCTGAGGTATTACTGTATTATCTTGAAGAGGAAGGTGGGACAGAGATTAAATGGGAAAGAGAGGAATTGTGATTGTGATCAGTTAAGGGGCTCTGTGAGCTCAACATGTGACTATCATAAGGCTGAATGAGAGTGGGTAAGAACCCTCAAGTATTAGCTTAGGGCAGGAAAGGTGGAGCCAACATAGCACTTAAGTGATTTCTTTTTTTTTTTTAAACCAGCTTTTTGCTGAGGTAGGTATCCTTTGGCTAATAATTCATATCATCTAGATTATTTTTTTAATCCTGTAACATTTCTAGTAAGAACTGAGAAAGCAAATTCCTCCCTTATTTACTTCAAGGTAGGCTATTTTCTTTCTTTTTTTTTTTTTTTTGGTGATACCAGGGATTGAACTTAGGACCTTGCGCTTGCCAGGCAAGTACTTATACTACTACACTATCTTCTCAGCCCCAGGTAGGCTATTTTTAATGTGTGTGTGCAGTGTGCACAGCTGTGCAGTTCTGTTAGATACTTATGATTTGAGCTGATCCTAGCTGTCAAGACTGGATATACAGTACTGTACTTGCCCTTCATTGATGTTAGTCTGATTTCTTGGAGGAACTTCCATTCATATGGAAGTATAAATGATGAAAAAAATTATAGTTCATACAGAATTAGTGCTACCTTTGTTATTTGCTAGTGTTACCTTTAGCTTTGGGTCATTATATTTTTCAGTATAAACTCACAAATGCTGTTTCTGTAGACAAATAATATATAACTGTGCCTCCCCAAATACATAAAAAGGCTGAAATATCTTTTCAAAAATTCTAAAGAGGGGCTGGGGAGATAGCTCCGAGGCACAAGTGCCTGCTGGGCAAGTGCAAAGTCGTGAGTTCGAACCCTGGTCCCACAAAAAATAAATAAATAAATAAATAAATAAATAAATAAATAAATAAATAAATAAAGAGCTGGAGATGGGTTTCATTGGTAGAGTGCTTACCTATAATTGCTTAAGGCACTGGTTTTTAATTCCCAGTACCTGAGGGTTGAAGGAGTGTCAGGGACTGGGGAATCTAAGCCTGGAGGTTGTTTGTTTTCTTTTTTTTCCTTTTAATATTTAGTACAGGGCCTACAGGGTCTCACTACACAGATTGGACTCAGTGGTTGTCCTTGTTTTCAGCCTCCCAAGACCTGGGATTACAGGTGTGCTTCACCCCGCCCAGTCTCAGTCACCCACATTGGGGTTCAAACCTTGGTCCCTGTGTCTGCCTGAACAGGCACTTTAATCTGCTGAGCTATCTGGTGGGTCCTTCATTGTATTTTTTAAAAACAGATTTATTGAAGTATAATTTGTATAGTGTAAAATACACTTGATTTATGTGTGCAGTTATCCCTGAATTTATTTTCATTGATTACTAAATTTATAGGTTGTGAAACTACTGCTACAACAGAATTATACATCATTGTCATCAAAGCTAAAAAGAAAACCTTGTATCTTTTTAAAGTCCCTTCTTTCCAGCCATAGTCCCAGGCAACTATTAATCTACTTTGTTTCTTACATTTGTCTTTTCTGGACATTCTATAAGTAGAATCACCAAATATGTGGTCTTGGTGAGTGGCTTTTACTCAGCATAATATCCAGAGATTCATCCACGCATGTATTTGTAGATTGTTTCTTTAAATTCCACTATGTGATTATATACTACATTTTGTGTATCTGTTCACTAACTAATGGATATAGGGTTGTTTGTAGTTTCTTTCGGTACAGATAATGCTGCTATCACTATTCATGTACAAGTCTCTGTGGAATAAATATTATGTTCTCATTTCTGTAGCTACATATGACTAGAACTGCTGGTCATATAGTAAACCCATTTAACATGAAACTTCATAAGCTGTGTTTTGCCATTTTATAGTCCTGTCTACAGTGTATGAAGGTAACAATTTTTCTAAATTTTTACTAGTATTTGTTCTTTTTGATTCTAGCCATTCTTGTGTACACATGAGGTAGTGTCTCATTTCAGTTTGTATGTGCTTAATAATACAGCATTGAGTATTTTGTTATGGGTTAATGATGTTATCACTCATATATTATCTTTGGTGAAATTGCATTCCACATATCTAACCCCCCCCCATACACTTTGGGCTTCAAGCATGTTAAGCTACATTCCCAGCTCCCTTGTGCTCATTTACAAGAGGATCATGTCATTATTCAATTGTAGATATTCTTTCTGTATCAAATCCCTCATTAGACATGCAATCTGCAATTATTTTTTTTCACTTTGATGAGTACTTTTCTTTTATTGCTTGTGCTTTTGCATCTAAAGAAATCTTTCCTAGCCTAAGGCCACAAAGATTTATACTTGTTTTTCTCCCAAGACTTCTTCTAGTTTTTAACTTTCACATTTAGTGTTTTTGATCTATTCTGAGTTAATTTTTGCTTCAGAAGTCCAGTATAAAGAGCTGAATTAATCTTGTTATCCTAGGACTTTTCCCCCCAACTTGTTTTACTTTTTTTTTTTTAAAGAATTATTTTATTTTATTTTTTTCTTGTTTCAGAACCTTTGTTTATTCTCTCATTTTTATGGCCGGCTCAGCCCACCCTGAAGGCAGGGCTGGCGCAGCACATGGTGCCGGGGATCAAACCGCAGTCCCTGAAGCCACCCAAGCTTTCCCAAGCAGGGGCTTTAGACCACTGAGCCATCCCGCCGGGCCCCAGTTTTACCTTTTATCAAAATTTTGACTGAAATTCTTTTGATTTATATGTCTATTACTGTATCAGTATGAGATCATATATATTTTTAGTAAATTATTTATTTATTTTTTCCTTGTTTCAGAACCTTTGTTTATTCACTCATTTTTATGGCCAACTCAGCCCACCCGAGGGCAGGGCTGGCGCAGCATGTGGTGCCGGGGATCAAACCGCGGTCCCTGAAGCTGCCCAAGCTTTCCCAAGCAGGCGCTTTAGACCATTGAGCCATCCCGCCGGGCCCCGAGATTATATTTTTTAAATGAGTTTTGAAATTTTCTGGTTTTAGTGTTTGTTTTCACAATCCAAAGGCCATTCTGAGGCCTTTGGATTTCAATAGAAATTTTAGGATCTGGTTTATCAATTTTAAAAAATAATTTATTCAGTACAGGGTCTTGTTATGCACCTCTGGCTTGTAGTGATCCTCCTGTCTCAGCCTCACAGTGCTGGAATTACAAGCATGCACCACCTGCCCACTGTCAATAGCCCAGGTCTCTGGACCTGCCTACACAGGTGCTTTAGTCCACTGAGCTATCTGGGCAGCCCTGTCTTAATGGTTTTAAAATTTTTATTTATTTTATTTTTTGAGGTTATGAGCAGAATTTATTGGGGAAAAAGAAAGCTGTCCAAGAAAGGGACAGGAAGGGGGGACCCTGAGCAGGTAGTCCCTTGTCTAATTTTAAAATCTTTAATATGTATTCATTTTCAGAATCTTCCATGAAATCACCATAAAGATGCCTATTATGTCATTTGATTTAACTTTACTATGGTTGGAACTTCCCACAGAACAGCAGATTGTTCTTATTGGGCGCGGGTGCATTGATACTGAGGATTTGAACACCCAAAGTTAAAGGAGGAGAAGTTTATTTAGCTCCAAGGCAAGAGCGGGACATGGCAGAGGGGCAACCATTCTTGGCAGTGAAAGAAAGCAAAAGCAACAAGAGAGCAGACAAGCCTGTTTCTGTCCCTTCTGTTGTACCCAGTCTACTGGGATTAGGCCAGTGCCAATCCAATCACTGGACTGATCCAGCAACCACCCACCCTTAATTCACATATTGCACTATCAATCAGTCACATACTTCAGATTTGGACACAAACAATAAGTTTGTTTTGTAAGACTGTGAGCTACAGTTTTGAGCATAATTATTTCTGGTTTTAGTCAATTTTATGTGATGTGAGGAAAGAATGTTTTAGTTCTATAGTCTGTCTACTAGCAATCCATTTTTAGGTTTGACTGATTTATCAGAATGAGGCATTTACAGAGGTACTAAATATGAAAAAAAGACTTGTTTTTGTAGTTATAGTGTTATGGTTTCTATCTAGTTGTTGTCCCAAATCCTCATACAGTGATTGGGTGATGGGCTTTTAGAGTTTGTGATCGATGTATGATCCAATGCTGGGTTTTCAGGTGTGAGTGCCACACTAGGCCTGGAGCAGATAGCCTAAATGCAATAAAAGGGAGAGGCTTGCTCTTTGAGTCTGCTCCTCTTTTTGTGCTGTTTTCCACTGTTACAGCCTATTGTCCTGTCCCATGTACCATGCTACCTTGGAGCCAGTATGGACTGAAACTTTCACAAGCCTGAGTGAGCTAAATAGAACTTTCCTTTTTGGGGATCAGGTATTTTATCCCACAACAAGAAGAGTAAGACATACAGTGACTTATTTGTAGATTACCAGATAATCATCACAGTTATAGGCAGAAATTTTAGAGCAGTGATCTTGCTGTTATGAATACATGGGATATTTTGTTTGTATTCAAGTATGGATATACACTGAGGAGAATTTTAAAGCTAAGCCAGTAGCAGATAGTTGAGAGTAAGTGTTCTTATCACTACTATTTGGTGGATAGTAGATTTATCCTGGTTGAAATTATGTTAAAAATGTCTACAAACAGAATAAAGCATTTTTAATTTGAAAAATATTTTGAAGTGAAATTGGTAAAATTAAGCTCTTGGTATTAATTGCCTGAAGACTACACTAAGCTTTGCAATTTCATTTTCCCATCTTTTTTTCTTCAGGTTTTATACACGCTGGAAAGATTGGGAATCTTGGTATTCTCAGAGCTTTGGTTTACATTTTTCCTTGAGAGAAGAACAATGGCAAGAAGACTGGGCATTTATACTCTCTCTTGCTAGTCAGGTAAGGATGTTGCAGGTAGCTGCTCCTATGAGAAGGTAAGCCATAGGGCTTTTATTCCTGAACTTGTTTGAGCATCCATGTTAGAGGTATTGCGGTACAAAGGAAAAGTACTTGGCATCTGTTGACATGGGTGCTAGACATGGCTGCCATTAGGCAAATATACTGCCATAGCAAATCCTCACGACAACTCACAGAATAACACGTGTTTCTTAATAGTGCTATGAAATATCAAAGTGAAAGTACTGTGATTCTAAGCACTATGTAGTCTTGAGATCGCTCTCCATTCTCCCTACAGGAAGGAGGTTTTATTCCTCTTACAAGGAGTGACTTTTAATTGTATCTACTACCACATTCCAGGGGCCTGGCGGGATGGCTCAGCGGTCTAAAGTGCCTGCTTGGGAAAGCTTGGGCGGCTTCAGGGACCGCAGTTCGATCCCTGGCACCACATGCTGTGCCAGCCCTGCTCTCGGGGCGGGCTGAGCCGGCCATAAAAAAATGAGTAAATAAAGGTTGTGAAACAAGAAAAAAGAAAAAAAGAAAAGAAATACTACCACATCCTGTAAATGAAGCCTCTGTAGAATACAGAACTGTGTGGAGTCATTCTTTTTATACCTTTGGTTTTATGCTAAATTTATTCACTAAAAGTTGTAAATTTCAGATCTAGAACACACTATAGTTTATTTGAACCCTGAGAAGGAAGTACCTTCTATTTGGGCCACTAGGGCAGGGTTCACTGCTGATCAGAAACCTGTGATTTATCACTCTGTGTCAGGAGTCAGTATAACTGGAAGATAGACCAATTGAATATTACTATTTGTGAGTTTAGTGATAGTGCCCTTTTAACTTAGTGTGAAATAAGAATTTCATCTTTTTTCCCCCAGAAGATTTTTGCTGTATATAGCCCTTTCCTAGTTAACTTAGAATCATGCCTTGCTATCAGAATCTCAGGTTTTTGATATTGAAAAATTTTATTAGATAGGAAAGGCTCAGTCTGCTGCATCCAGTTTACAAGTTTGACTAGTGAATACTTATGCACAGATGCTGTAGATTTGTTACATTTTTATAGAACTTTGGTATTGGGAGAGTCAAAACAGTTTAAATTTATTCATTTTTAAATGAGTTGAGCTGGCCATGCATGGTAGGATACACCTGCGATTTCAGCATTTGGGATCCTGGGACAGATTGCTATGAGTTTGTATAGAGCTCAAGGCTAGTCTGAAGTAGTGAGACCCCCAACTGAGAAAACAAAATAAAAAATTGGGACAGCATACTGACAGCAGTGTTAGTTTTTATAAATCATTTGATTATTTTTCCTGTTTTTGTTTTGTATAGCCTGGAGCAAGTTTGGAACAGACACACATTTTTGTACTTGCACATATTCTTAGACGACCAATTATAGTTTATGGAGTAAAGTATTATAAAAGTTTCCGGGGAGAAACTTTAGGATATACTCGGTTTCAAGGTAAGTCACTATTCAAGAACACTTCAAAAGTCTTGCTTTCAGTACAGTTTGAACAAATGTCTGTAGGTAATTATTAATGGGGGAGGATGACAGGATGGCTCAGAAGTTGTAACAGTAGTAGCCAGTGCCATGTGGATATAGGAAGCAAGGGACCAGTGCTCTTTTCACCTGAATGTTAATATTTGTCTGCCATTTTTCAGGGGTTTATCTACCTTTATTGTGGGAACAGAGTTTTTGTTGGAAAAGTCCTATTGCTCTTGGCTATACAAGGGGCCATTTTTCTGCTTTGGTTGCCATGGAAAATGATGGGTATGGTAACCGAGGTGCTGGTGCTAACCTGAACACCGATGATGATGTTACCATCACATTTTTGCCTCTGGTGGACAGTGAAAGGAAACTACTCCACGTGCATTTTCTATCTGCTCAGGAGGTAAGCAACATTTCAAGTTGATCTCTACTGTATCACCAACTAAATTTTTGAATGTGGTTGTAACCGCCATTTTTCTGTAAATTTTGGTCAGTGAGCTTGAAATTTACCTTTTTAGAATTCATGTAGGAAGAGCAGGTAAAGAACTTAAAAAGTACTTTGACCCCAGATGATGAGTGCTAAGAAAAAGCAAAACTCCTAGAGAATTTGTCACTTAAAAAGGGTGACTAGCTGGGCATGGTGGCGCATGCCTGTAATCCCAGCACTTGGGAGACTGAGGCAGGAGGATCCATGCGAATTTGAGACCAGCCTGGGCTGCAAAAGTGTGCTCAAGGCCAGCCTGAACTGCATAACAAGACCCTGTCTCAAAAAAAAAGGGTGACTAGAGAAGGTCTTAAGGACAGATGTCAGTTTTATAGTATACATTTCTAAGAACTGCCAAAGCCAGTGTGCCTGAGGGGAGTTTGTCAAGGAAAGAGGGCAAGCAAAAAGGAGGAGGAGTTAGAACAGTTCACGGTTTGCTGGCTCTTCAAACAGCCAGTTTACTTGGAAGTAGGACTCTGGCTGGTTGAGATTAGATGCCTAGGCACTTCATCATTAGGTACAGGGAACTAGGCAGGGAAGGTGATGAGACTGCAAAAGAATACTCTTTCAGAAAGTTCATATTCATATAAAATTATTGATCTTTTATTCAGTATACTAGTAATGATCATAAACATTTATAATCACAACATTGAGAAAAATAAGTAATGGACCATAACTTGTACAATTTAAGCCTGTACATAATTTACCAAGTAAACTTACCTTGTTATGTCTTTGAAGTTTGTGATTTAACTTTTTCTGGCATTTTCTTTGCCAGGATCAGTTATAACATTCACTGGTTTTTGTTATCTTGTCAAATTACCTTCTAGGGTGTTCATTCAGCTGCAGTTTCTGAGATTTTTCCCATTAATGTTTTTAAAAGTTTAATCTGAAAAACTGGGTTTTAATTATAAAACCGGTAAGAGGATGAAACCATGCTAGATTATTGCTTTGGCCATTTCATTGTCATACCAGTTCTAGGTTGTATTTATGTATCCTCTGATCTATTGTATTTTTTTCTTCAAACTCATCTCAAAGCTAGGTAATGAGGAACAGCAAGAGAAACTGCTCAGGGAGTGGCTGGATTGCTGCGTGACCGAAGGGGGAGTTCTAGTTGCCATGCAGAAAAGCTCTCGAAGGCGTAATCACCCCCTGGTCACACAAATGGTAGAAAAATGGCTTGACCGTTATCGACAGATCCGGCCTTGCACATCCCTGTCTGATGGAGAAGAAGATGAAGAGGATGAAGATGAATGAAGATCAGGAATACCAAGGCATCAGAGCTATGATGATGTTCCAAGTTATTGTGGTGCTCCAGGCAGTGTACAGTGTGAAATGAAACAAACCTGGTAGGATTTTGTTCAGATATTTTTCTGATCCACACCCAGTGGAGATAATTAATGCATTGGGTGCATGAAGAGACTGAGAACTTTGGTTGAAGTACAGTTTGTAAAAAACAAAAACAGGAACTAATTTTATTAAGACCTTTTTTCCTTTCAATTGTAAATCTGTCTATAAATGTAACGCATGTGGTTGTGTAAGAAATTGTGTAATAGGAAACATTGTACCAGCATCTTCATATTGAGAAATTTTTTTGCAGCATGGGCACTGACAAAAAGCACATGGCAGACAACTCCTACACTCTTTTGAGGTATTCTTGATCTTAGAAGCTGGCCATTCTATTTTCACTTTAAAAAGATCCATTTTACAGTAAGCCTCAGATTTGGAAACTTTGTACAAATTATGCACAGTACAACATAAAATAAACAAGCTTTTAACTTAGTTCCTGTTGTGCCCGATAAAATAAAATCAGACCTTTTAGGAAGAAACTACAAGAAAAGCTAAGTTTTTTATTGAGTAAACATCACATAGGCCTCTTTGTCTTTTTAAGTTTTCTGATTTGCCCCCTTTTGGTATTTAGTTATTTATTTATTTGTTTGGAAACGTGCCCTAAAAGAAGGGTTTTTACTCCAAACTCTGGACAGTGGTCATTTGTATTTATTCCCTGGATGGAAAGGGAACAGGCTCACTTGTCACTGAGTGGATTGTGTGAAATGTTTACTTACAATTAATCTCCCAAATTGCCAAGCAGAGAGTGTTTGGATTCCTTTTACCAGAGGACCTCTGCTCTAAGCAAATGCTGTTAAGAGATGGTATGCCTTTGCTTGGGCTGATTGGTAATACAAATTCAGTACATAATAAAGATTTTTAAAATGCAGTGAGATGGTAAATGCATCATATGATGAGTTTCTGTGCAGTCTTGAGATTTTTTACATGTTGGTTAATAGTGGCTATTTTTATTTAAAAGTTTAAACTATCATCTTAGCTAGAAGAGTATTATTTGACTACTTCACATGTTCACACATTCAGTAGCAGGTGAACTAGTGGTCTACCTCAGGAACACATCAGTGTCCTGATAAGCACTTTGTAGACTATTGATGTGGGCATGAATCTGCAAAGCAAACACAGTATTCACCTCCCTTTGCTGAAAAGGCTGTGAAAACCTATAATTATTTACTTTGTTTTCTATTTAGATTGTATCAAAAATTATGTGACCTCAAATTTGATACTGGCATACTAAAACTCGAAAAGTATCCATGAGCTGTCATGACTTCAAAGTTTTTTTCCTTCTCTAAACACCCAGGAAAAAGCATTTCTAGAATGAAAGGATCATTTTGGTGCATTCTAAAACTTGCAGGATGTTATATTTTTACAGTATGAGTTCATGTAAATTGAGTTTTGATATGTTGTAATGGTAAATGTTATTCTAAGTGGTTTTCTTACAAATGACTATGGTTTGCTTTCATTTTGGTCAATGAAGTTTTTATAAGGGTGCCATTCTGACTGCTTAATACAGGATCTGTAGTAACTATTCTCAATACATAGGAATAGTTCTTCAGGGTCAGTGACCTTGTTCCAGTTGTTAAAGCCAAAGACAAATTAGAGGGAGGCACCTCATGTCTGAGGTCACTGTACTAAAACACAGTGATCCACAGGCTCAGTACTAAGTATCGTCCCCTGTGTTGCAGTCCAATGAGTGACCTTCCCTGAGTTCCCTCTATTTATTTATTTATGATCAGTGACTCTGACCTTATATTGTTTGATAGATATAGCATTCTTCCCTGTGGTTCCATTTCCTAAGCTCCACACAGGAATGGAGCTTTAAGTGGTTTTCATAACTGACTGGCTAGCTATTAAAGGTCAAAACTTTTGGTAAATCTATGCTGCTAAGCTCTTGAACTATTAAAACAGCCATAATTACTGTCCCAAAAAAATAGTACAAAGTCCTCTTGTTAAAGGTACAAGTAGCTAGGTGACAGACATGAATGTCTTTAGGACAATAACATGTGAACTATGTGGACTGCACTGCTTTTCTTCTACCCCTTGGGTAAAACCAGTGTGGTAGTTTCTGTTCTCATTTGTTCTTATGCGAAGTCAAATTTACATATACACTTGTTTCCAAAGGACTGTTTGAGCAACTAAGATCTGATTAAAACCCAGGCACACTGTGGATTTGGACTTACCGTTTTCTATTTTTGGGTCTTAGGGTAACAGTCGCAAATACTGACCTCCTTTTTATGCTTATTCATTATGGTGGATAAATGATTATGAAGTTCAACTATCTGCTACTTGGGGTGACAGACCAATAACAATGTTTTTCCATTTGAGGTGTTTTCAGTGTGATTTTTCATGGCAGAATTGAGATAGGGCTACCACCTGAAAATGAAGGACACAAGGCGCAGCATGCTAATGCTTTAAGATACTAGTTCTGTTAAATGCAAAGAAAACAGGAAGGTAAGGATAAAGAAAGCCCAGAGAGTTAAAGAAAGATTAGTTGAATGAATTTAAGAATCTCAGTCTATAAAAAGTTATGTCAGTTGTTTCACAACACTTTGTGTCAATATAATTAAGATTATTGCCCTAAAAATGCTAATACTCAGAGCCAGGTAATTTGGATGGGATAAATTAAAATCAAAGCTTTAAAAGTTGAACAGCTATTTCTGTACTTAAAGCTGTGCTGTGCTTTCCAACACTTGATTTCATCTTAATGACGGCATGAGCTGACAATGATGGACTTGTATGTCGCGGGATTGGAGTTCAATGCTGTTAACGCATGAGCCAGAACCTTGGAATGGGAGTTCGAAATTGGCTGCTTGACAATGCAGTTGCCTTTAAACATCTCAAGTAGAGAACTTCTACACTGGTGAGATGTACTTGAATTTCAGAAATTAACAGAAATTTTAATTACTTTTTATTGAAAACTGCACTGAACGCTAAATGTCCACCTTTACAATAAACAAATACAGTAACGGTAACTCACTAAAACAAAACATACTTCGGATAGCCATTTTTCTGTTTGGGACAGTTTAAAGGTTTTCTTTTGTCACAAAAACAGGAATGTACCTATACAAAGGCTCAAAATAGGCCATCTTTTTAAACAAAAAGGCAATGATTCACAAAAGACTATGAATAGAACATGTAACTAGTTGATACAAATCTAATAGGATTTGTTAAAATCAGTCACATCTAATAACACATCTGAAGTGTTCTTGTATAAAATATCACGTGAAGAAAAGAATTTATCAATGTCTAAAAAAGTGGGTTGTTCATAGACAATCTGACAAGTTACCATAAAAAGTGTTTCCTGAGACATAAGGAAATGCAACATTATTCTTCTTGAACCCTTACAGTTCAAGACTTTCCACTCAATAAAATAGCTGAGGATCTGAAACTGAGAAAATATATTTGAGTACAAACAGCTTGTGAAACTTAATAATTCTTTTTTCTTTTTTCTTTTTTCTTTTTTTTTTTTTTTTTTTTTTTTTTTTTTTTTTTTTTTTTTTTTTTTTTTTTTTGCATCATCAGAGGGTATTACTGAACTAACAACCAACTTGCGTGCTCAGTATGCAGTTCAGATGTGAGATACTTCTTGGTACAGGAGCCTGTACTCTTCAATCCTATGAATGCAGATGTCTTAACAACAGGCAGTTTTCTCCCCATTTTGTAGTAATGTAATCTTCCTATTACTAAAAAGAGGTAACCAGCCCCTGCAGACCAAAGGGACTAGAGTCATAAGATGGGGATTTCCTCTTAACATTTTTTTTTTATTTTGATGTTTGGAACTCTTGATGCAACATTCTAGAGCAAAGTGCTCAGGACCTGCTGTGTCCAAGGGGACTGATAAAGGAAAAAGCTCTATTCTTTGTGATTGGATGCACAGATGAAAAACTTAACACACAATAACAGAAGTTGGTCGTTAACAAGTCACATCCTAGTCTTTCAGCGCTTCTGTAACCAGACATCTTCAATTGTCTAGCTCTTGTAGCTTTAACACTGCAACATCAAGGATGTTTATATGTCCAGGATCAGTTAAAAAGACTGTCAAAGACTTTTTAGTTCATCCATTTTTTTTTTTTTTCCACTGTCTCTTGGTCCCAAGTTTATGCAAATGATTACCTGTCAGTATTCTCTGCTATTGCTCGTTGGGGTGCTCATGTTTTGTGGGTTGGTTGGGAGAAGGAGCTTGGGAAGGATGTGCCACTGTGGGGAGGTTGTGAGTCACTGGGATGCCTCCAGGGATAATCCCTTCCATGGCCGCAGGAAGTCCTCCTGGAGCCACACCTACAATGCCTGGTGGATACCTGAGAAGCACACAGGAAAAAGCAACTTGTAAGTCCAGGACAATGTCTGGTCTTTCTTTTTCGTTATTATGGGACTTAATACTAAGTATATAGTTTGTTGTTCTGTTTACCCCAAAGTAAGAAATGGAGTCCCTTACCCCCAATATGAAAACACTGGTACTTGTAATCACGGGGACAGTAGTTTCATATCTTTTAGGTAAGAAACTGGATACTATACTTTTAAGAAACTTTTGAAATGTTTTAGGACTAAGTCTTAGAAAGTTAAATGTGCTCTATAGGAAAAGTATTCAGATCTAATCACTTGGCAAATTAACCTTGTGTATGCCTGTCATTCCATTTTTTTTTTGTTTCAGAACCTTTGTTTATTCACTCATTTTTATGGCCGGCTCAGCCCACCCCAAGGGCAGGTCTGGCACAGCATGTGGTGCCGGGGATCGAACTGCGGTCCCTGAAGCTGCCCAAGCTTTCCCAAGCAGGCGCTTTAGACCACTGAGCCATCCCGCCGGGCCCCTGTCATTCCATTTAAGGAGCTGAGGAAGTCTAAGTTTAGTCTGGGCAACTCAACAAGACACCTTATGAAAAGGACTCACATGTTCAAAGCTTCTAGGCTCATTTTTTGCTACCACCAAAAGCAAAAAAAACCAAAAATACCTTCTCCACATAGAAAAAAAAACAGCTACTCCCTAGTGCAGTGGTTCTAACCTGTGGGTCTCCACCCCAGTGGGGGTTGCCTAAAGCCATCGGAAAGTGTTAATTACATTCCAAATCATAACTAGCAAAATTACAGTTTTGAAGTAGCCATCAAAATTATTTTTTTGGTTTGGGGTCACCGCATTAGAAAGGTTGAGAACCACTGCCCTAGTGGGACATGCTGTTACAATTGTGACTTCCTAAGTTGTTAAGTTTGGTAACCCTCACCAGAGAAAGCTCTGAGCAGAATCCAACCATGTTGGCCAGTTGTGCTGAGAATTACAACCTCAAAAAAAAAAATGTGAGGCATGTGTGGTGGATGAGTCTTTGCTATCCAAATTCACAAAGCAGAATTCCTGGGATGATTCATGTCATGTTCTGTTGGAGTCTAAAGCGGAAGGGGGGACTGGTAAGCTGGCTGTTTACGCTGTAGGGAGGAAGAGGCCTGGATGTGTGAGGGGATGTTGTGTTAGCACAGAACAAATAATTTAATGTATTTACACATACTTTTCACTTAAACATAATGAGGATAGCATCTCCTATAGAGAACATCCTTCCCCAGGTTCCAGCCTACCTGACCAGTTTAACTACTTGTAAGAAATCTCAAAGCATGTCCACAGGTTGGCTCTTTTGAGCTGTGGCCCCTCAAAACCCATGTAATGTTCCACAAGGTCTATGCTTCCAAGATGGTGAACATTTTAGAGCTGAACATACAACTGCACCTGAAAACATTCATTACAAAGTGGTAGCACTACAATTAAATATCAATATTGATATTTTGAGTTCATGAAAAAAAATCATTAACCCTCTTTTTCTTTAATGTATGTGCTTTCGGGTGGCACCACTGAACTTGCTGAACAAATACAGTAGTGCCCTTAAAGGTGAGCACAATGTGAAAAGTAAAAGAATGAAACTGCCACATGATCTGGAGCCAACAATACAGCCCACCAGGCTTCATTATTCACACTATGCCCTTTCAGGCCTAATGGTTCCTAGGGGACATAGTGTCTATTGACACCTTCAGTTGTCACAACTGAGACTGACATCTAGCAGGTGCATGCTAGGGATACTGCTAAATACCCCACAGTGCACTGGATACTTTTGTGCAAGTGAATAAAATGGCTCCAAATGTGTGTACCGCCAGGGATGGGAACCCTGGATTTGGGGTAAGCCAAACACTTCTCTTTGAACTCAAGGCCACATCCATTTCTTCTCTTTTATGCATGGAAGATAAGGAACAGAAGGAAAGAGCTTTGGAAACTTCCACAAATGAATCTACTATCTCTCCCAGCCCTGCTTGGAAACAGTCCCACCATATTAACACTTTTACCCCAGCTTGTCACACACTGCCATATTGCATCTCTTCTTTAATTCTTTAATTCTAAAATTCTTTTGTCAGGGTATTTTCTTTGGACAAAAGATTCAAATTAGAAAGACCAATAAAATTACCATATTTTTTGTGTAAGAAAACTCCTGACTTTATACTGGCTTGCAAGTGACAGTCCAGTCTGGGTGATCACCCTGAAGACTACTGATATCTGGCATCACAGAGCAGTATCCCCTGATCCCAACTCTCTTAAGAAATTCTTGCTGTATTTCATAATTCACTTCTAAGCTGTTTCCCCCCCTAAGGTTTTGTTCAAAACAGAATTAGGGCTCTTTCAGGTCTTTCCAAGATGACAAAAAACAGCCGTTGTGCCAAAAGGGGCCACAGCCATGTCCTACCTGTTCACTGCCCAAACTGCACCTGGTGTATACCCAAGGATAAGGCCATTAAGTTTGTCTTTGGGAACACAGTGGAGGCCACCACCGTCAGGGACATTTCTGAAGCAAGTGTCTTCGATGGTTACATGCTTCCCAAGCTGTATGCGAAGCTGCATTGCTGTGTGAATTGTGCCATTCACAGCAAAGTGGTCAGAAAGCAATCTCTGAGAAAGCAAGGACCAAACACCTCCACCCCGACTTAGACCTGCTGGTGCTGCCCCACAACTTCCAGCAAAGCCAATGTGAGGTTTTAATGGACTGAAAAAAACTCTTGAGAAATAATAAATTGAATGTTGTACTTAAAAAAAACAACCAAACAAAATAACAAGCATTAGGCCTTGGGAAAAGTGTGAGGGAAGATAATTACACAGTTCCCACTAAGAAGGCTGCTTTTACTTTGGTGCCCAGAGGTTAGATCCATCCCCACCACCCCCCCTTTGGGCTTTTGTGCCCATGAATGCTAGCTGGTGAGACAAAGTCACTTCCTCTCACCTGTATGTGGCACCATTGAGCTCAGGATGAATTGCTTGCTGGTCTATTACTGACCAAGGAGCTGATGTGACGAAGAATTCCTTGTTAACACAGTTTCTTAAGCTTTCTGGTATGCGACCTAGGGTAAAAGTTAAGTCATGTACATTTTTAAAGTAACAGCAGGTTCTCAGTATTATTATACTTGGTGAGGGGAAACAAGCTAGAAGAGAAACGAAATACTCTGCTACCTCTAGGTCTACGCTTTCTAGTTTCTAAGACATACGTTGGCTAGGAGTAAAGGGAATGAACTGGCTTCTTTGCTCAAATTCAGTTCAAAACTATACACAGAGCCCAGCTCATTCACAAGTTAACCTGAGACTTTTGTACAGCTTCCTGGTTAGAGGAGTTACCAGCAGGCCTAGAGCTGGGTCACGGGGGCTCACCTGTGATCGCTCGGCGGATCTCTGTGGCTGCTGCCTCCCTCATCTCGAGGGAGGCTTGTTCACTGTACCAGGCCGTGTGGGGAGTACAGATGAGATTTGGTGCGTCTTTCAGTGGACCCTGAGCAAAGCTAGGGGAATGGAAACCAACTCAGTAAATGGCTTTAGTATAATTGGTACACTATAAAAAAGAACTGTCACCTGAACAGATAAAAGAAGCGAGTTCTGTGTCATTTTACAAGGACTGGGGGTTTTAGACCACAATCGTATGACACTAAAAACATCAGTCAGACAGGAAAACACCAGTCAATTCTACTAAGTTGTCTTTTTCTATCAAGAACTAAGATTCCAGGGTATTGAAGAAGCCTGTCCACAGATTAGAACCACCACACTTTTGTCTTTTCCTTCTCTGTTAATCTGCAGGGACCTTTTGAGAATATTGTAGTCCTTAGAAGAGCAGAGACTAGCTATCATCATCCCCAGAACTTCCTACCCAGGGATTTGTCTTGGAAAATGCTGCAAGTACAAAGGTCCCCCACACCTTTCCCCACACACCCACCTAAAGGGCTCAGATTCATGCACATCAAGGGCAGCCCCTCGTATCCTGCCCTCTTTGAGGGCTTGGGCTAAGGCTTTCTCATCCACCAAGCCACCTCGGGCTGCATTCACTAGGAACGCTCCTTGCCTCATCTGTGAAAGGAAAGAGAAGCTGGTTACGTCATGCTAATGCAGGAGATTGTGGAGCCATGGGCTTAAAGAGGGATGCTGCAAACTCGGCATTCTCCTGGTCTGGTATGTTTCATAAAAGAAAACAAGTCTTGGTGGTGTCTGGAAGGGGAAGTGCAAAGGCGGACCTATAGCTGCTCTGTGGTGTTTTGCTCTCTTAGCGGCTCTGGAGTGCTTTCCTGAAGTGCCACAGGGTATGTGACAGGAGCCAGCTGGGTCCAGGGCTCGTTCCTGCCGTGGCCTGTGCCTGCCTCCTTCTCTCATTAACTGATTACTTCCAAGGGACCCTTTGTTGCTCACTACTATGTCCATGAGCCATTTGCATTCTACTTGGGTCACCATAGGTGGATTTTTTTTTTTTTTTTAATGTATTCAGTACAGAGTCTACAGGGTCTCACTGCACAAATCAGACTTGTAGTGATCCTCCTGTTTTCAGTCTCCCAAGCTGTCAGGTGAATGGGTGCTGTCAAGGATTATAGGTATGTGTCACCATGCCCAGTCTATCACCACCTCAGTGTGCCCCTGGGGTCGGGCTGGCATGGCAAGCCAGGGGGATAGAACCCGAGTCCCTGTGACTGACAGCAGGCGCTTTAGTCCCCTGAGGTATCTGGCTGGGTGCTAGTGCTACTATTTGAAGGGTGCCTCTGGAGCAGTGGTGGTGAACCTCTGGGATGTGTGCCACAACAGGCCCCAAGAGCCTTCCAAGAGCAGGTGAGCAGAGTCCCCACAGCAGGAGTCCAGCAGCAGAACACTATGAGCACACACAGAAGCAGTGATGGTGCTTTGTCATAAGTGAGTTTTAGTTTGTAGTTGGTGTACTTGGTCTCTCCAAGGTTTGCCATCACTATTTTAGGGGTGGAGGACAGCTATTTCCAAATTACCTGCTTTATAGTAAAATCATTGATGAGGTGGTGGTTATGTTCATTGAGATTGCAGTGCAAGGAGACACAGTCACTCTGATACAGCAAATCCTGTAGGGTGTAGACCCTCTGCACGCCCAGGGATCGCTCTATGCCGTCCTGCAAGTAGGGGTCATAAAATATGACGCTGAATCCAAAAGCCTTGGCTCGAACAGCAACCGCCTGCCCTGTGCGACCTGTGCAGAGACAAAATGTTGAGGTGAGTGAGGCGTTCTATAGGGGCCCTATGTATTGCTGCTACTTGCCCCCACCCTGCTATCCTGGCACATCTTAAATTGGACCTAATGTCACCAGCCCTGTTGACAGCTGCTGACAGTAATCAGGCCCAAGTAGAGTGGCGCCAAAGGCCAGCACATCCCCTGCTCCCAGATCACACATTGGAATGGCCATGGGTATCCTAGGCGAGGACCATCATATGTGCCTACATTTGCTACAATGGGAATATTTGCTTTTAAACTCAAGGACACTGCAAAACCTACGCTCAGCTAGAATCCTCTAACGAGCCTCTTGTGCCCCTCCCCAGATCTATCAGGATTCTCCCAGTACTGTTTTGTGTCCCTCAACTTTCTGTTCGCATAGCAGGCTTCTTGAAATGAGCCATCCTGCTTTATTACTCTCAGTATCTGACAGGGAATGTTCTGCACACCATTACCATTGAGTTTGCCTCCTGCTGGGAGCAGTGCTCCAAAGTGGCTGTGGTGCTGCAAGCATCCTGGCTGAGTGGCAGGGCACGCACCTGTTGCTCCATGACCAGCTCCAGCATTCAGATTGGGATTCCACAAGTTATAATGGCATCCCTGAACGGGACAAGAAGGTGTCCGACTCCCCAAAAGCCATTATTCGCACCCATCCACCTGACAGCACCTGTTGCTTTCCAGAGCAGTTTTCAGCTTGAAAGCAAAAGTGGCTGAGTGATACTCTTTGGGGCTCACTCGGGAATCATAAACTGAATCTTTGTTCAAATGTGCAGACAGAGAGAGGGAAGGGGAGACATGTTAAAGCAGGAGTTGGTATCTGAGGGGCAACTTGCTAGTAAATGTGCCCTGAGAACTTGATCTGACTGGATGGTTTGGAGGTGAAGATTTAATGTGGCTGCTGTGAACAAGAGAACAGCTACAGTGCAATCAGTGGGCCACTATCCATCATGTCACCTGTCTCAGTGCCACCAGAATGATATAGAAGACCTTCAACAGCGTGTGAGGGTATGGAAGTTTGGCAGCTGATGGGCTAGATCTGTCTTGGACACATTAAGGGTACCTGGCTTCATAAAGTTAGTTCTGCGATTTTGGTGGCACACCGACTAGGACAAGAATGGAGTCAAATTCAATGCTTGACCCAATGGGGAAATTTGATTTGATTCTTGCCCAACTTGGTTTGTAACCTGAATCATGGGAAGAAATAGGTTTGTGAACTGAGGTACAGGTGTTCATGAAACATGGCACTGGGGGCTCAGTGAGGCAGCTGGGAGCCCAGATCCGACACCATAAATACCTCCCCGACCCGAGCAAGGGTCTGCACCCACCCTCTGGACTTCTGACAGATTGGACCCGAGACTCTTGATTCCCCCTTTGCACATCGAGGGAGGGGATGGAAAAGCAGCTTGAACCAAGTTGTGAAGGGCCTGGCCACTCATGCTCAGTGGGGTTTTCTTTCAAATGCCCTTTTCCCAGGCTTCTTCTACCTTAACGCAAGATTTTGTGACAGAACCTAATCTGAAATGGTCTTGTAGAAGAAAACAAGTGTCTAGGCCCTTTATTTCAAAAAATTTTAAGGCATCAGTGTCACTGGTTGTCTTTCCCATGCTGTAAGAAGCCCTCTGGCAGAAAAGTAGCCTGGCAGTAGTAGCATTGTCCTCTGACCTGCAGCCTGAGGGGCGTGGCAGCCTCATGCTAACTTGCCAGGCGGAGCTGCTGCCTCTCAGCAGAGCATGAGGCAGATGCAGCCTTTTAATCCCCAACCAGGTGGCTGTGGTGGTTATGGGACATCCTATCCTCTCCCCACTGCTGTTTCCAGGGCTATGGAGAGGGAGTGAAGAGCTCTCTGTATAGGACCTCAGGAGACTGTAGCAGTAAGCCTGAAGGCCGGAGAAAGCAGGGCTGAAGGCTTCCTCAGCACACAGAGGGTCTCTGAAAGTGGAAGACAAGGGTACAACCAAAGACACAAGCCCTGTGATGAAGTCAGCTGCCACCAGAAGGGCTTAAACAAGGATCAAGTTCTCAGAACCATACCTTGGAGACACGGGAAACCCAGCTAGGCACCAGCAGAGGGTGCTGAAGCACATGCACATGCTGCATCTGTACTTCATCAAAAAACAGGACCAGTTCCTATAAAAATGGCTTATGAAGAATGGTTTTCTGGGCTTGAGGGCTACAGTTTAGTGGCAAAGTGCTTTGCCCTATGGCCCTGGGTTTAATTTGCAGTGGGGGTAGGGAGGGGGGCAAAAAAAGGGAACAAGCTGGGAGGAGCTTTCTCCAATGTGTTATCCCCAAGTAAAAATAAATACATTTAAGACTAGCACCTTAAAAAAAAAAAAAAAAAAAAAAAATCAGGGGCTAGGGACATAGCTTAGTGGTGTAATGCCTGCCTGGAAAGCGCAATAGTTCTGAGGTTGACTCCTTGTACAAAAACGGAACAAAACAAAACATGATGCAAAGCTAAAAAGAATAGCTTCTGAAGTGTGATGCTCTTAGGGAGCTTGGTACCTGAGGCCCAGTGGTCACACCCTTCAGAAAGCTATGCATCAATCCGTGGTTCAAAAAAAAAAAAAAAAAGATCCATAAGTATAAAGTACTGAGTTCAATCCCCAGTACCAGCAAAAAAAACAAAAGAAAGAAAGAAAGCTACCGCACACCGGGGAAGTACCTTTCAGTCGGCCTCATTTACGTGGCTTCCTAAGTCCCAAGTTGGGGAATGGGACACAATGGCCCTCACCAAAGTTCTGACCCTTAGACACTAACCTAGGAAGATAGAGCTCTGAGGTGAAGGCTGAGTGAATTGTTCCCAGAGCTTAGTGACCTGTGCCACGTGCCTTTCATCTCAGAATTTAAGGAGGTAGGGCCTGGCAGGATGGCTCAGTGGTCTAAAGCGCCTGCTTAGGAAAGCTTAGGCGGCTGCAGGGACAGTGGTTTGATCCCCGGCACCACATGCTGCGCCAGCCTTGCCCTCAGGGAAGGCTGAGGTGGCCATAAAAATAAATAAAGGTTCTGAAACAAGAAAAAAATTATAAAAAATTCTTTTAAAAAAAAAATTAAGGGGCCTGGCAGGATGGCTCAGTGGTCTAAAGTGCCTGCTTGGGGAAGCTTGGGCGGCTTCAGGGACCTTGGTTCAATCCCTGGCACCACATGCTGTGCCAGCCCTGCCCTCAGGGCAGGCTGAGCCAGCCATAAAAAATAAATAAATAAAAGTTCTGAAACAAGAAAAAATAAAATAAAATAAAAAATTCAAAAAAAAAAAATTTAAGGAGGTAGTGACTGTGTAGCCTCCACTCCCCACTTACACATCAGAAAGCTGAAGCCAAGAGTTCACCAGGATGCAGAGCTGGTAAGCAGCAAGGGTGACGTTTGGTGGCCACGCAGCAGTGAGCGAGGGAGCATGGGCATGGCGTCACGGCACTCAGGGGCTTCCCATCACACACCCCTCATCCTTGTCCAGTCCTTGGCTTCCCTCCTACAGCTCCAGCTGAGTCTTTCCGAGGGTCTCTGGCCCCTGACTCCATGACAACAGCCAGGTACAGGAAGATCATTTCCTGCAGCACTCTCGGGAGCTTTCCAAGCTGATGTCCTGACTGCGCCACCCCTTGGCATGAATCTCTCACTACACCCTGTTGTCATGTCAGCCTGCTATCCTGGTTAGACCTGTGTCACACCACTGACTGAAGTTGCTCAGCTGAACTGCAAACAACGCTGACGTGCTGTGTCAGCCATGCATACCCTCGACAGTCTTCCTAGAACTAGTTCAGAGTCACCTCTGGGTGAGTTCCAGATCTGCTCTGGCCTCCCACCTGTATGCAGCTGGGTCAGAGCTCTGGCCTTGCTCTGCTCAGAGCCAATGCCTCTACCCCTCATGCAGCAATCCTGAATTCTGAGAAATAGCCTATGGCTGGCTCCTGCAGGGAAGGCCAGCACTGTGCGCTGGGCTGGGCCAAGGCCACATACCAAAGCCGATGAGGCCCAGCGTCTCTCCACGGATTCGGGCTGCTCCAGAGGCCACCTCTCGGATCTGTTCCACGCTCTGTACCCGTGTGCCTTCCCGTAGTGCCTGGTACAGCCAAGTGTTCCGCCGGTACAGATTGAGGATGTGGCAGATGGTGGAATCTGCTGTTTCTTCCACAGCTGCAGATGGGATGTTGCATACCGCGATCCCTGAAAATGCCAGGGGCACAGTCCTGGGATGAGAAGCCGTCAGGCCCATAGGGGCTATGGGCATGGGGTGCAGAGGCAGAGTTAAGCCTTTTCAGCTACTAGGTGGTTCTGTGGCCAGAGACCAGCTCCATGCCTAGAAGACAGCCAAGTGGGTAGCAGTTCCAGGGGCACTAGGCACACATGTCCATCTCCAAGGAAGCTTCTGGATCCAGTAGCTGGCTGACATCCAGCTCAACTCCTAAGTACCTGAGCTTTGGCCTGGGGAGCTTCCTCCCTTGGAGCAACACGAAACCAGCAGGCACTGGGCCTATCCCTGGCGGCACTTGGGAGAGTGGGTGCCAGAAGGCCAGACCCCACAAAGTGGGTCACTGTGAGTCACTCAATTCACTCACCTGGTTCTTTTGGGACAAGAGACCTCATTTTTGGCTGGCATAGACGGACCACATCCCCTCAGAGTGAGGGAACACGTGTGCAGGCACGCCCATCCATTCCTACAGAGCAAGGCCCAGCTCATCTGATGTGATTCATCCCAGGACTCCAGGCTTGGTCACAACCCAGGCTATCATTAGACTCTGGGTAGACCAAGGCAGATGCAATGGGTTTAAAAAAAAAAAAAAACATTTGACGGCTGGGACAATTGTCATTTCTCTGCTGGCTAATGTTCTGTGGAAAGACTGGCAGTAAATGACCCATAGGGGATTCTGCTGAGACCCAGGCATGCCATGCCACGCCTGTGCTCAGTGGCTCCTGGCCTAGGGGCTGAAACTGGTGCTGGGAAGGAGCCTGCAGTTCCACACAAGAGAAAGACCAAGAGGGTGGGGACAGTGAGGGGGATGCAGGCTGCCTGCTTAGCTTCCGTAACAGAGGCCTACCTGGGCACAGTGTGGGCCTCAGAGCCGGCACACTTTAGGGACCACAGGTGGAAAGGTACTGGTGTCAGTGGTGACAGGGAGGAGGAACCGTCCACCACAGTTGCTTGGCTGTAACAAAGGGGGGCTCACAAAGAGGCCATGGCTGCCACTGAGGCCAAGGACACTGGGTGGAGACCAAAGGGCACACAGCTTTCTGTATGAGAGGGACAAGTGAAGGGGCCACTCCCAGGTTCTGGGAGGGAGCCTAGAATCTGATGTGACCCTGTGTCCTCTTCCTGAGTCCCCTGATATACGAGAGGAGGGGGGGAGCAGCAGTGCCACCCAGCGCATCCAGATCCCCAGCACCACAGACACCAGTCGGGCTCCAGCATGGGGTATGTGTCTCCTGTGGCCCTGTTCTTAGCACCATTGTTCACTTTGTGCTTCAGGTATCTGGCTGTGGCTCTGAATGCCAGTGGGGATTCAAAGACCAGAAGCGAGACCCCACACCTACACACAAACACAGGCATGGACTGCAGAAAAAAGCCAGAGGCCACTAGGGATGCTTCCATGGCAAATGTGGCAGGTGGTATTCCTGGGGGACGGGCAGAGCCGGCACCTATCTAGTATCCCAGCTTGGGCACGCTGGCCTGACTGTGTCAGCATCCGCCTGGCTGGCCATCCCTATAGAACCAGGGCCTGCTGCATGAGGTGGGAAACACTGCTACAGGAGAGGTGGCGAGGAGGGAAGCGGTCTCTTGGGCTCTCCCATGCTCACAAGAGGACAGCAGGTACTGTGATCTTTCTAAAGGGACGCTGCCAAGGGTCTGCATCACAGTGCACTGTGCCACGTGGTGGGCCAGCGGGGCTGCTGTGCCCCCAGATGTGAGGAGCAGGAGGAGCCTTGGCTTTGGCTTTGCAGCTGCTGCCTCTGGTTTTCCCTGGAAAGCCCTGCAGGGCAGTGGCATCTCATTTGGGTGCTGACCTAGGTCACAACTGCCAGTGACGCTCTTTCAGAGAACAAGCTCCAGCTTCTTTCTTTAGACATCAGTCCTTGGAAGAGGGCCCCAACCTAGGGTTAAGGGAACCCCAAACATGAGTCCTTCCCACCCAGACAGGCCGTGGAGGGTGATGTGTGGACTCCCGCGTCCTCCAGTACATGTGAAGGGGCCCACTGCCTTTATCTCTAGGTTCTTCCAGTGCCAGCTGTGAGCTCTGGGCACAAAGTCTGTGCTCCCTGGACTATAAGAAGATGAGGCAACAACATCCTTCAGAGGCCCCTTCAAAAACAGGCCACCTTCCCGCAGCCATGCAGCTGTTCCGTCCCTTTCCCAGGCTCCTCTAGCAAGGGCCACACACTCACCCAGCTCGCCGGCAGCCTTGATGTCCACATTGTCATAGCCGCTGCCGATCCGCACAATCACTCTCAGTGCCTTGAACTTCTCCAAATCTTCCCTGGTGAGGGTGATGGTGTGGTACATCATAGCACCCACAGCCTCGTTTAATACCTGCACCAGGAAGGCAGAGCAGAGGTGAGAAGCCTCACCGGTGCAGCCCCGAGATCAGCGGGGTGTGGGCTAAGCGCCTCTGAGCTCAAAGCAGAGCCTTTTGTTAGCTAAATCACTTGGAGCCGTGGCTGTTGGGGGGTCCTGCTGGAGGCCTGAGCTGGGCCCTTGCGGGAATGCCAGCGGTCTGTGACGTGCTTATACGGACACCGGCCTGGTGCACGCACCTTTTCGTGGATCTCCTGTGTGGACTGCGCGTCACAGAAGGCCACCGTGGCCAGGTCCTTCAGGATGGGCATCTCCACAGTGCAGTCTCTGCCGTCTAGCAGCGCCACCAGGGGGCGAGGGTGCAGGGGGCCGTTCATGATCTGGGGGCGAATACCTGTGAGGAAGGACAGGAGGTGTGGCGGGCTGTGAAGCTAGCTGTCAGGGGTCAAGCCCAGCCAGGCCACTTGGCTGAGAGGCTCCTAGTACTTCCCTCCCCACCCAGAGCACGGCTTTGCAGGCCCCCAACTGTGCAGGCGGAGATGGGGTGCCATGCAGCTCCCTACTTTTGAGATGAGTGTTAAGGGAGGTTCTTGAACGGCAGGCTAAGCCCAGTGCTTTTTAGAGAGCTCCACTCACCCCAGACAGTGAGAGAAAACAGGGCACAAGCGTGTCTGGTGGGTCTGTGCGCCAGGAGGGGACCTGGCCTTGGGAAGCCATAAGAAGCTCTGCAGAGCAGACCCCTGCCCTGTGGGACACAGGAGCAGAGGTGCATGTGGAGGAACTGCAAAGAGGGACAAGGATGTGGCCCACAAGCCGCTCCCAAGAAGCAGGGCTTTGCTCGTGCCTCCCTCTGGCACCCCACCAGCTAGTCTGCAACATAAACGCCAACAGGACACACAACGAAGCAGGAAGGGACGCGGGACGGTGTCCTCTGAGGAAACAGAAGCGCTAGCAGAAACAGGCGGTGCTGTTGGCTTGGCATCTGCACTAGGGGAAGGGAGGGGGTCTCGGGGTGAGGGCAAACTGCTCCCAGGATCTCAGGCTGGCTGTGCTGCTTAGCTCCCAGAGGCTGGCAGGGGTGTCACGGAGTGCGAGGGGTGGCCTGAGGTGGTTCTCCCTAGGGTGGCATGGCACAGATTCTGTGCAGACAGGTACAGTGGCTTCCAGAGCTTTAACAGGATGGTGGTAAGGCCATCGCCCGTCTCCGTCAGTGGGGCTCTGGCCTTAGAGGCATGGTGAGATAGATAGCCAATCAAGGTCCTCAGGCCATAGCTCAGCCTGGGCACCTTCAGCTGCTCTGTGCAGCAACCCCACAGGTGCTGACAGCCCTGCGGTGCTGCAGCAGCCCACTGTCCTTACAAGTCGTTGCATCACACCATGCAGGACCCCTTGGGCACTCTTGGCCCTGTGCCTTGACACGTAGTCATCCCGACTCACACGGTGGACATCCAAGAACCACCAACTGATTCTAAATTCTGCCCAAGATGGCTTTTTAGGCATTTCCAACTTTCAGTTGTGCAAATATTTGCTAAGATGCACCTGGCCAGGGCTGTTGCAAGAGATTTCCGCATTCCTTCCTGAAGGGAGGTGAAGCAGGGTATTCTAGGCTGCCACATAGGCCAGGCCCAGCTCACCACGGACCTCCTTCCTACCAGTCTCCTTGTCTTCTCCCACAGTGGCTACATAGGCCGCTTCTAGGACCACGTTTTTTTTGTTTTTGTTTGTCTGTGACTACCAGGCAGTGGAGCAGGCTCCACCCACCCACAAGAGGCAGAAGCCCTCAGCAGCCCCAGAAATGGCTCTGTGGCGAGGGCCAGGACCCGTGTACCATCAGGGCTCTATATGCTGTTAGCCACACTGCAGTAAGGAGCTACAGGGAAATGCCCTTGTCTGCAGCTGTGTCCACCCCCACTCCCAGCACTGCACATCTTCTTTAACCCAGAGCAAAGAAGAAGCTTCTGTCTCGGAGTCCAAAATCACACTGTGGTGAACTTTCACCCCAGCTTGGGCTCAGGGGGAATCACTGTTGCAGTCTATCAGCTGCAGCCAGACACCGACGCTCACACTGAGGTGTGTGTGTGTGTGCCTGCACCTGCTGCCTCCCCAAGACCCAAGTGTGGTGCTTGGGTGAACCAAACGTCAGTATCTTTCTGCCCTGGGAAAAAAGCAGGGAAGAGGCCTGAGCCACTCGGATAGACAATGCGCAGGCAGCAAGGCTGTGGTTTGCTGCAGGGCAGGCAAGACCTTGGCTCACAGCTCTGTTCACTTAGTGAACAGGTTGGTCCTGTGGGACCACACACCGGCCTCCAAGTTCCCTGCCCATCCTTGGTAGGCAGAGGGGAGGCAGGGGCGCGACGAAGAAGGGTTCCCTGGTAGGCAGCGCTCTTCTATCTTGAGACAAGACCCCTAGAGAGCGCCCTCTTGCCAAAGATCACATAGGCAGGGCAGCAAGGAAGCAGTAACCATGTACGCAGAGCTACTCTCTCAACAGGTAAGGAAGCTGAGGCACAGGCTCCTTTTCTACAAAAGTCCTGAAGATGGTAACCATTAGAAGGGGTCTAGGTTGTGGGACTGTTAGTCCCAAGCCAAGTGGTTCTACAGGGTAGGGAACCCTTGATTGGACTTATTTGATCAAGCTACAAGAAATGGGTGGTTGGTTAAGAAGTAACCAAACAGAACACCACCACAAGGCAGGATTCTGAAGCCATCTGATGCATAAGGAAGGGCTGTGAGCCACTGTCACAAGATGTCCATCTACAGCATTAGTGCATGAATCTGTTACCAGGGTAACAAACTCCAGGTTGCCTAGTGATCATTTCCCTCCCCGACTTTGCTCTTTGGTGAAGCCTACCCTTTGTTGTCCCCTCAGTGGATGCTGGTCCAGGAGCCCTCAGGTTTCTTGGCCAAGGCCAGAGGTTCTCCACTGCAGAGGTCTCTGGCATGGAGAAGGAGGCTGCATGCACATGGAGGGATGGGTGGAAGTAGGTGAGATTCTTCTGTGTCCTGTGCACGGGCCTGGCACTCTGGGGCTGAGGACTACTCTTCAAGGGGCATATGGAAGACTCCCAGCACAGAGGGAGAGGAACGGTGCAGGACACAGTCTCAGGAGGAACCTGTACTGCAGACAGCCGAATTCAGACTTAAATTTAGTCTCTCCTGCCTGCTGTCCCCAGGGTTTTGCCAGGGGCAGGGAACTTAGCAGATCTCGGTAATTCCTGATGGAGCTGCAGAGAAAAAGAGCTCCCATGTTTCCTTACCTTTCACCACTTCTGACAAACGACATCATTTTTACCACATGACTATGATGAACACATTATAGAGTAAGGCATTAAATAGTACATTAAGAGGGAAGGTGACCACGCAGGGACCTCTGGGAAGTGGAAGCGTACTCAGGAGGCATCCCCCTCCACACAGAGCGGGGTTTGGGGGAAGGCAGCCCAGGGCACAGTGTGTAATGAGTGTTCCCTGAAAACTGATGTTCAGGACCAAAAGCGACAGCTCTCAATTAGTAGACACTGCTACAGGCTTTTCCATGCACTAAGACTGACAAGGACTTGGGGACATTATTCCTGTTTCCAGATGGCACCAGGGGCTCCTGGGTGAGGTCAGTTCACAGAGTACCACACTGTGAAGACACATCTGTGTCCACAGGCAAGGCGCCTGGCACTCAGGGGCGGTACCCCTCTGTGCAACTCCATTCACAGTTCCCATGGATTGTCTCATCTTACCCATTTCAGGGTCATCCAGCTTCATCTCAGCTTACTGCTGAAAGCTTGCCCAGGATTAGCCGCGAGGGGCAGAAAGGGCAGCCAACTCCCCTGGCATTCATTACTGGCTGGTTTCAGGCTGTCCGTCGTACACTACGTGGGTTGTACTCCTATGCTGGGGATGCACAGAGCCACAGCTCGAGGCCAGCCTGCTGTCTGTCCCTGGGCCTGGTATTGCTTAAGAGTTGAAGCTGCTTAAAAATAATGTGAAACCAGAAAAATACAGAGGAAAACAGACAACATCAGGCCAAGTTGCTGGCATTTGGTTCACAGTGAGTCATCCTGGTAAGGCCACATCCAAAGGGCTCACAGAACCAAAGGAAAGGTTTCGGTTAGACTAGACAATGGGGCCTTGCAGGGGACCCTGGGGCAGCCTCCATGGGCTGGGGGAATTCTCTAGGCGATGGCACCTAGCTGTCTGAACTGCTGGTTCTGGAAAAATCACTTTCCTGCCCTTAAAGACATCCTGAGACAATGCACTGTCCACGGAGCACTGTGTACCCACGAAGAAGGTACACTCACTGAGCAAATGCTTTACCAGCTGAGTCCTCTAAGGGGGCCTGAGAGGCGTGCTCCAGCCTTGGGACTGGTGTCACGGTGGAGAGAGCACAGTTCTCTGTGTCTGCAGCCTTCCATCTCTAGGGTAGCCCGGATTACAACGCACAGACCCTGCCTGAGGAGGTCCGACAATGCCTTCCTGCCATGCTAAGAAAAGCTGGCCTTAAAATGGGTGGTTCCCTAAGAAAACAGCCACTTCCTACAATTCAAGGACTTGCCTTGGTCAGGAGCGGCGTCTCAATTTCCAGAAAGCCAGACCCAGACCACAGCTGAGTCTCATCAAGGTGTACTTTGGAGGCAGACCTGAACATCCTGAATGCTGCCAGCCTGGGTCAGGCACCCCAGGTGGCCAATACGTGAGACTTGGGCTTAAACAGGACTTGCACCAATACTGGGTGGCTAGAGACCCACACAAAACTCATCTCAAAGGTGAGAGAGGTGCTCCCTTCTTTGTCTCATGTTTAACCACAGTGTAGATAATGTTCCAAATTGCCATACTTGAGATGTAAACAATGAAGGTTCTGGAACGTGCCAGAGCCCGCAGTGGCTGCATGGAGGGTGGGCTATGGCAACTTACAGGTCTCACTCTCACAGGGAACACTGGAACAGCTTCCAGGCAGTGATTTGGAATAGGACTGCACAGCAAAGTGTAGCGGTATTTGAAGACAAGAAATGCCACAGCCATCGGAAGTCTGCTTTGTTGCACTGTTGTCGCCTGGCTTTTTGTTTGCCAAATGTGTTTTCTCTGTGGTGTTTCCAGGAAGCCTTCCCAGAACCATATCCACACCTTGCCAAGCCTCTGTGGCAGGCTGGGATATAGCGAAGTTTGCTTTGCAGACTCAGTAACCCAAGTTTTTGTGCTCTCTGGGAGCAGAAAGCTCAACTATTCACCCACTTCCCTCTCCTTTCAAGTCCACTTGATACCTAAGAGGTTTCCCTGCCCGTGCAAGCCGCCTCTTACCATGCAAAGCAAGTACTAAGACTTCTTGTCTGTTTCTATATTCACAGTAGACATCACTAATTAATCTGAGTTCTTTTTTGAACTGGCCTCAGAGCTACTGTGGACTCAATGCCCAAGAGCCACCAGCCAGGCTAGCTGAAATCTGCATGACATGCAAATTGAGCCACGCCCCCTTACTGATAAAAAGAGCATGAAGGTCAATGCTCATACATCACAGAGTTAGCGTGTACCCGGTGCAAGGTGGGGCACCCCAGGAGCAGGGCCATGACCTCCTTAAATACCCTGCACCTTCCTTCCACTCTGCTGGGAAGGTAGGGGATCCAGGGTTAGGGACAGCAAGAGAACAGGGCTCAACTCCATGGCCTGCATTTGGTTGGCACCCCCTCTCCCTCACAGGATAGTGACTCAGCTGTGCCTGGCACACTGTTGAGCGTGGGCCCAGGACATCTCCTTTCCTGTACCTAATCCTGAGCAACTCTGCCGCTCCCTGTACTAACAGGACCTGTAGGGGTGGGCAGTCCAAGGCCCAGGCGCAGGGCACAGGGCTCGGGCACAAGGTGCGGGATTCCCAGCAGAAATGTACATGCTGAGTCTCTGCCTCTGAAAAGCTCTGGCGGGCTCCTGCAGGATGGCTTGGCCTCTGTGGCCACTGTGCCCTCAGTCGCCTGCCAAGCCTCGCATCCCAATTCCCAATGTCCACAGACTTTTCCCTTCCACGGGGCTGTGATTCTAAGCTGCTGATGAAGAGGTGAGCTTTAGGACTTTGGCCAAAACAAACCATTCAAGAACATGGGCCTCAAAGACAAAAGGGGGCTTGTAGACAACCAGCTGTGAAGATCCCTGTGAATTTACTTTTTGAGCAAAGACTTCCACCATGCACACCATACCAGATCTGGTGGGTCCTACTAGGTCACCGATCTGCAGTGCTCACTTGGCCTCCTCTGGCTGCTGCGAGGTCACCAGGGGGAATCCTGGGGCAGCTCACCTCCAGGCTGGCAGCTGGTCACACAAGCAGCCCATACACACAGAGTCCACAGCCCTTGAAACCTGAGGTCCTGAAGTCAAGGGCTGAGCTCTTCACAGCTGTGAGCTGACCTGGAGCCCGTCAGGAAGACCACTAAGTACGCCACCCTCTGCTCAGCCCCAACAGCCTCGTGGGAGGGGCTGTCCACAGCTCCTGACATTTCTCTCAAGCATTCACCACCTGGGCCAGGCACATCCGGTACCACAGGGATGAGATGCAGAGCCCACTTCCAACGGCGCACACGGAAGGCGGCGAAGTGGGATTAGTCCAGCGCTCTGTGTCCAGTTAACATTGCCCTGTCACTTTCCTATGCTTACTTCCTAATGGTTTATTGGGTGGACAAAATCACCCACGAAACGAAAAACTAAAATCCCTGTGGAAATCAAGTTCCAGGAAGCTCAGGGAAGGTAGTCTCCTTCCTGGACACGTGGCTCCAAGGGTGCAATAAAGCCAGTCCTCTCAGCTCCTGCCTACTCGGAATAGCGATCTTAGGCTTAACTGTTGCACTTTTCCATTCCAACTCTGGAGTGTTTTTCCACCAACAAAATGAGGCCGAGAGGTTAAGCTGAATCTGCTGAAGGTCACAGTGAAAGTACTTGTAGAGTTAGGACACAAATCTAAGCCTAAATGGCTTCAAAAGCTATCCACTCAACCCCAGGGTTTACTGCAGTGGGCGAAGCCCAGGCCTGCCATCCTCTCCTGAACAGCTATGCTGGCTATGGCAGCCAAGGAAACTCTCACACTGCACAGAGGTTCAAGTACTGCTGTTTTTCCCTGGGACAAATCTAGCCAAGGGAGAAGAAATGATATCGTCAATGAGCAACACCTGTGGTGGGTGACAGACACAGTGCGCTGGCGGTTGTGCAAGCACTGTCACTACTCCATACGCTGGATGCAATCGCTCCTCACAGTGGCCTGGAGTCCACCACACATCCACAGCCCTGGCTGATGAGACACTGGGGTCAAGGAAGAGTCAACTTGGCCTGTGACAACCATCCAAGACTCCACACACACACACACACACACACACACACGACCCATTCTTGGAGGAAACTACCTCCAGGTGGCCTCTGGCAAAGCGGGGCTGGGAAGACACTAAAGAACCCCCAAGGGGCTTTGCCAAGGTGTGGCTCCTGGAGCCTCATCTCCACAGGCCCAGGCCAGCACAGAGCCACAGCCCCCGACAGCTACTTGGCTTGAGACTTACTGGTCCATACCTCCAGCGGCCTCAGCGGGTGTTCCTCTCTCACAATCGGGGAGAGAGGCTCAGCCATGAGACCTCCCTGACGATGAAGCCAAGAAAAACGAGTTTGTCAACAGAGCTCCACTAACAAACAGGTACTTTTCCTAGAAAATACCCCACAGTGTGTCAGGCACACTAGTTATCTTATGCCCGTTTCCTTAAGGGAAGAGACATGTTCCCCCACGCCCGGCTGCAGGAACTCTGGGTGACGTGGATCCGAAGGAGCTAAGAACATCCCTGGGGCCACCTCCTTTCTTCCTTTATGGTCACGAGAATCATTTACCACATGCTGATTAAAAGTCACTGTGGGCTGGCAAGCTGGAAAGCCTTTTTTTAAGTGAAATCACGTGCCCTGGTGGGGCTGAAGCATTAGTTTCTCCCTGACATGCACTACAAAATAGGGCATCGACTGCCCAGAAGGGTGCTGTGACAGTGACAGAAGGTCCCCAGCAGCACCCCCAGGTGCCACAAGCAGGGCGCAGCAAGTCTGTTTTCCAAGCTGTGGGTAAAGACTAGTCACTGGGAGACACATCATGCCCCACCTCGTAAAGGCAGATTCCTGTGCACAGACGAAGTTGTGCCATGCTGGTGGGCACAGGGTCCGCAGGGCCATCAGGACTAGGACTCTGGGTCTCCTCCTACTCCTGCTCTTACTGTGACGGGGTCCCGGAAGCAGCGCAGCTCAGGTGCTGGTGGCGTCCTCCGCTTGGAGGCCGATGAGCCTAGGCTGGCCCCAGCGTTGCTCTGGCCCCAGGAGTTTTCTTGAAACAGCTGAGGACCATACGTCCCCTGGGCATGGCGCCAAGCAAGATCGCGAGAGCTAAAAATGTTCCCGCAGCAACACTGCAGGAATGCCTGAGGAAGACAGAATGAGAAGGCAAAGGAAAAGAACAAGAAGGGAAAAGAAAGCTTCAGGGGCCATGGGCCGGAGGAGGGATGAGGGCTGCAGGGGGCCAGAGGCCTCACAAGCCATGCGGACGCAGGGGCTGCTGTCTTGGCACCCTCAAGGTCATTCCTCCCTCAAGAGAGCAAGCAGCAGCTACCATCCTGGGCGCTCCAGGCAGAGAGCAGGCTGGGCAGTAGGACAGCTCCTGGCACAGCGGATCCTCTCAGCCAAGGCCCAGGTGAGGACACGGCCAGCATGGCTGCCGGTGCACGGCCATGAGCTACAAGCCTGCTGGGGTCCCCTCTCGGTTGTTGGCATGTCCCCTGGGTCAGACGGCCTGACTCGTGAGTGTTCTCGGGGAACAGACACGCCCCTAAAAGAGCTCCGAAGAACTCATTTATCTCCTAATCACCAGGGCCAGGCTCCCATATTGCATTTGTCTGTAGCTCTTGGACGCCACCAACTCCACAATGGCAGAGTGAGAAAGCCCTATGCATTTAGCTCACTCAGGCTTTCGTGAGGTCCTCTCCTTTCCTCTGTTCTTTTCCTTAAAACCTGATGACTTCTGAAATGTTCCAGGCTCACAGCCCAGATTACAGGAAAACTCAAATTTGTCACTGAGTTCGGGTGACTCCTTCCTATACAAAAGCACCCAACAGAAAAGTCCCCGGGGGAAGGGCTACTGGGTTGAGAAGCTGGGGTTAAGCAATGCTGATGTCCAGGGCCTGGCAGCCGCCACAGCAAGCTGACCTCCTGCCTGGTCAGCACCCTGAGAAGAGCCAGCCTGTAAGCAGGCCCCAGGCTGTGGCAGCCTTTGCCTCCCCAGCCCCACACTGCATGACAGAGGCCAGCAGCTCCTTTAGAATGAGGCCCTTAGAAATAGTAGGGAGCAACATGCTGTAAGTCAGCTGAGGCCCTAATGGGAAGAGGCGGGGCACGACTAAGAAAGCGGATTGTGGGCTGGCGAGATGGCTCAGCGGTTTAAAGTGCCTGTTTAGCCAAGCTTAGGCAACCACAGGGACTGTGGTTTGATCCCCAGCATCACATGCTGTGCCAGCCCCACTCCCAGGGCAGGCTGAACTGGCAATAATAATAATAATTAGTAGTAGTAGTAGCAGCAGCAGTAGTAGTAATAGCAGCAGCAGATTGCAAAGCCAGGGCTGAAACACTGGCGGTCAGCTCTCATCACTCAGAAAGACTCCTTAGTGGCAAGCTTGTGGGTCCTGTTGTAGACAAAGCATGAGCATTCTATGTGTTCTGCTTTCTACCTTGCTTTTTTTTTTTTTTTTTGTGGCTTTTTTTTTTTTTGAGACAGGGTCTCGCTATGCAGTTCAGGCTGGCCTTGAGCTCACTTTTGTAGCCCAGGCTGGTCTCGAACTCACACCAATCCTCCTGCCTCAGCCTCCCAAGTGCTGGGATTACAGACGTGCGCCACCATGCCCAGCTTTCTACCTTGCTTTTGATACTAGGTAGCTCACAAAATTCCCTCCTGGCCATGCACACAAGTCTACTGAGAATGCACTACACCCAGGCCTGTCAGCAGGGTCAGCTGATTCTGAACTTAGTGCTCCATCTGTTAAGTTTCATCCTTCTGTGCATTATACCCATTCCCAAGAGCTATGTGGATCCTCTGGGCCCCAGAGGATAAATTACACTGAGACTGCAGGTCCAAGTATGGCCCTGGCGACACCAGCTGGGGACAGCCAAACATCTAGTCGGTGGCCACTGAGCTTGTGTGCCTTGAGCAGAACCAGGACAGGAGCCCATCGTGTGGGGACAATGTCACGCCACGGGAAGCAGAGTCTTGAAATACCTCAGGACTCCGGCTGGCTGAGAAGCAGGCACATTTGCCCCACGCTGCACCACTACTGGCTTTCCCTGGCTGTCCCAAAGCATGGCTCACCATGATACAGCCAACAGACACAGGCTCAGAGACAGATGCCTAACTTGAAGTCTCAACCATACTGTGTGGTCTATAGCAGGGGACAAATCTCTCTAAGCCACAGATGTTTTTTTTTTTTTTTTTCCCCAGTACCAGGGATTGAACTCAGGACCCTGCCCTTGCCAGGCAAGTGCTTATTCTACTGAGCTATCTCCCCAGCCCTGAGCCACAGATTTTGAAAAGGGGAAATGACAGTGTGTAACACCACGATCGGGTCCAGAACCCCTCAAGGCTGGAGCATGCACCCCAGCCCCAGGGAAAGGGCTGACCCGAGGTCAGGTGCTGCCCAGCAGCCTTGTGGTGCCCCTGTAGGCCCAGGACGGCAAGGCGCCCTCCCTGTCACAGCAGGGCCCAGAGAATTTCCTCCAGGAACTCGGCAGTGGATTCTTCCCCACACAGCCCCCTCAGCTCACACAGGCCAATGCTTCCTGGGGTCGCGGCCCCCGCTCCAAGGAAAGCAGGTCCTTGGAGTGGCCCACTACCTCTGTAGGGACCGGCTGGTCTCTGGCCTATTCTCTCCCAGTCTGATGAAGTTGTCGTTGTTG
The DNA here is from genome assembly GCA_004027025.1 of Myocastor coypus. Lineage (NCBI taxonomy): Eukaryota > Metazoa > Chordata > Mammalia > Rodentia > Myocastoridae > Myocastor > Myocastor coypus. Next base: position 14,547 of record PVJA010006966.1, on the reverse strand, counting down.
CTGTTCTACTCTACCTGGGCTGATTTACACTGTGCATCACCCTTGGGGCAAATGAAAGAACACAGTGCAGGGTCATCCTCTATGCAGGAAGTGACTCCGAAGCCCTGTGGGTGAGGCCGCTGGGGATGTGGGGCTCGGAGCGGGGTTTCAATTCCTTAGGTTTTATATGGCTGTTAAGGCTTATGTCTACTTGTCCTCCCAGAGCCTCACAGAGTCATTGGCGAGGACTTCTAGAGTTTGAGTCTGGAATGATGATCCACTGGGATTACATGTTTTGCTACTGTTGGGATTATGGTCTGAGTAGTGCTGAGATTATGGGTGTGGCCTGAGGCTGACAGGCTAAGGCAGAGTGCCTGATGTTTGTTTATTTATTTATTGCTTTTTTGAGACAGGGTCTCACTATGCAGTTCAGGCTGGCTTTGAGCTCACTTCTGTAGCCCAGGCTGGTCTTAAACTCATACTGATCCTCCAGCCTCAACCTCCCAAGTGCTGGGATTACAGGCATGCGCCACCACGCCTAGCTAGAGCCTGATGTAATTTAAAGAGAGACAGACTAGAGCTGTTGCTCTTCTGCCCTGATTGATTGGCTGCCTCTGCCACCATTTTGTTGCTGTTCTGCCGCCATAAACTGGATGCTCTCTGCCCTGTTCCACTCAGCCTTGGGCCAGCCAGATATGAACTGAAACCTCTAGTAACTGTGAGCTAAATAAGCCATTCCTTCCTTCATTTTGGGTGTCGGGTATTTGTCCCAGCAACGAGAAAAAAGTGACTAAGACAATGGCTCACAAAGGCTAAGAAGGGGTGAACTACAAGCACTAGTTCTCTTTTATAAACCTACAAAATAATCTTCCATGCATCAGCAAGGTATCTGGGAAAAAAAAAGTTTTACAATTCTGCTTCATATGCCCTTGGGGAGAAGAAACTGGCTCTGAACACCCGAAAACCTTCCTGGTTACTCTGACATGTGGAAAGCTTTCTCAATCAGAAAAACAAGTCCATCTCTCTTCCCCAGAAAGTTCGTTGCCAAAGATAAAATTCTCATGCGAGGCTGTAGTTGGGGGCCAGCTGGCCTGGCCTCACCTCACCTAGCTAGCGGTCATCTCCCCTAAAGCAAAGCCATGTGCTGGGATTAGGCTTGGTAGAACAAGGGGGGACTGGATCATGGGCCTCTGTAGAGCTCGATACAATTCAGATCAAAGATGTCAACAGTCAACCTCAGCCATGGAGTCCTTAAGAGGAAGACACAGAGCTCATCCTTTAGAGCCTTGGATCAAGCAAGTTTCTTAGATGTGCCACCGAAAGAGTAGCCACCAAAATAAGTAAGTAGGACCTTTATGAACACTTTTGTGCTTCAAAGACACTATCAAGACAGTGAAAGAAATTTATTTGGAACCAGGAAAGGCCCAGAATAGCAAAGACAACCCTGGCCAACAAAGGCAAGGAAGGTGGCATCATAATCCCTGACTTATACTACATTGAATTACACTACAAAACTACTGTGATAAAGTCAGCATGGGGCTAGCCAAAGAGCAGACCTGAAGATCAATGAAACAGATTAGAAGTTACAGACACAACTATAAGCATACTTGGCCACATTATGTTTAAAAAGAGGCTAAACATGTTCACAGGAAGAGAGCTTTTTTAATATATGGTACTGGAAAAACTGGCTTTCCACATGTCAAAAACTGAAACTAGACCCATATCTATCACCACACATAACACTATACTCAAAAGATACAAGTATTAAAAAAGAAACACTAAATCTAATGGAAGAGAAGGTAAGTAATCTTGAAGGCATGGAGTAGGCAGAAATCAGCTCCAGCAGTCCCTTAACTTAGCACAGAGGTTACCTTCCAGACACCCAGTGATATGTGAAAAATATACATACATTTTGTTTTGTTTTGTTTTTGTATTCAGGACAGGGTGTGCAGGGTCTCACTGTAGTGACTCTCTTGTCTCTCAGCTTCCTAAGTGCTGGGATTACAGGCACACCAGCCGCGACGCCCAGCACATGGGGGACCCAACCCTGGTCCCTGCATCAGCCAAGGCAGGTGTTTTAGTCCGCTGAGCTATCAGGACGGCACTATGTATGTTTTAAGGCTTTATAAACCCTTCTCACTCTCTCATAAATCTTTTCCACACTTTTAAAAACACTTCTAATGTTCTTAGCCATTTTCTAAACTTGTAAACCTATGTAATTTTAACATGCTGTGATATAGCAAAAAATCTGCAATAAATAAATCAGTGTTTTTTCTGAAAACCTGCCAAACCGTGAGTTCACAAAAGCGGAGCCATGAAACAGCAGGGGACTACTATAATAACAATTGCCACAGGGGCTTAGGGAAAAAGAACACTTCTTCACTGCTGGTAGAAATGTAGGCTGGTACGACCAACATGGAAATCAGTGTGGCGATTCCTCAAAAAACTAGAATTAGAGATCCCATTCAATCCAACTCTTCTGCCTCTAGGTACTTTTCCAAAGTATCATGATGTGCACCCATGCTCACACCAGCATGGTTTGCCAACACAAAATCTTGGTGACAACCCAGATGCTCATCAACTGAAGAATGTACAGAAAAGATTGGTATTTTTATTCTTTTAACATAGCTATAAAGATATTCTGTAACATTTTAGAAAATGTAATTAAAAATCGAAATGAGCATTAAAAAAAAAAAAAAGAAAGATAAACTCCAGGAGGCATTTATAGGTAAACAGATGCAACTAGAGACCATACTGCTAAGTGAAATGAATCAGACATACATGTGAACCCCATCGTACTGGCTTCTCTAGAGTGAGGAGTGGAATGTCTAAGATCCGAAAGGTATAATATACCGTGAAAAGAACAGAAACCACTCAAAAGGAAAAGAACTGGGATGAGGGGAAGGAGAGGAAGGGAAAAGAGCATGTATGCATACCCATAGGACAGCGAGGATGATTTACTACTAATTTCTACTTTTTTTATTGAAGGGAACTGTTAATGCTTAAAATTTACTTTGGTAGGGGCCAGGGAGACAGCTCAGTGGAATAAGTGCTTGCCTGGCAAGCACAAGGTCCTGAGTTCAATCCCTGGTACCAAAAATAAAATTATATATATATATAATTATATATATATATATATATATATATATATATATATATATATAATTATATATATAAATTCTAGATGTGTATATCTGCTAATCTCAGCAACACTTTAAAGACAACATGACAACTATTGCTGCATTCCTATCATCTTATTTCTTAAAATTCTATAGTTTCTCATATTCTAAAAATTATTGTATTCTGTTTAAAAGAAAAAAAAAAAGGGAAGTTAAAAGAAAACTATGGAAAGGAAGAAAACATTTGCTAAGTGTACCCCACACAGTACTCCAGAGTAAGGTTAGAACCTCCAGGGCCGGGGACCCACCAAGACCCTCCCAGCCCCCAGGCTGATGCAGCAGAGTGAACTCTAACAGCCCTGTGTGGACAACAACCCTGAGAGTCCCTCTGAAAGGAAACAGAAGGCCACGTGGTACGGGATCTGCTGGCTTTCCCTCCGGTGCCCTAAATTTGCAATAATCCCTACAGTCCAGCATGAGAAAGGAGTAGCATTACAGTACAAATCTGTTATTAGCAACCACAGCCCCACCTCTGGGCCGCTTCCTGGCCGGGCAGACAGCATGTGGGGTCCTCTACCGTAGTAGGTATAGGGTTCACCCAGTTGCACCGGCACGGGGGGGGGGGGGGGGGGGGG
>PVJA010006966.1:0-10714 GCA_004027025.1 Myocastor coypus | reverse complement strand
CAGAGCAGACGCACACCACGGTGATGGGCCCTGCGCCATCACAGCGGCCCAAGACAGGCAAGTTGACAATTTTTTTTTTTTTTTTTGGCGGAACTGGGGATCAAACTCAGGACCTTGGTTTGCTAGGCAAGCATTCCTGCCCCTGAGCTATCTCCCTGGCCCCTTGGCAACTTGAATTTATAAAGATCCTCAAACACCTATGTTTGCAAAAGACTCATTAAATGCCTTGACCGGGGTGTGTGTGTGTGTGTGTGTGTGTGTGTGTGTGTGTGTGTGTGTGTGTTGGATCCCAGTTCTTTGTACTTTGTCCTACCCACCCACCCCCAGTAGGATCTTAGATAGGCCATGTGGTATGAGATCTGCTGCCTTTTCCTCTTGTGCCCTGAATTTGCAATAATCCCTGCAGTCTAGTGTGGGTTGCTTGAACTTATGATCCTTCTACCCTAGGATCCTAGAATGCTGGCTTTTAACATTCAACAAGACTTAGGCCTAGCAGAACAGTCCTTCTGTTGTTGAAAGAAGACATTAGCACGGTCTACGCTAGCAAGCCTGGCCTGGCTGCTGTCCTACTATCTGCACCGGACTCACCCTGTGTTCTCCATGGGACTACGTCCACATCCAAAGGTCAGAGGAGGCTGCTGTTAAGTGGTCTCGCCCTACTCTGAGGTCAAATGTCCAAGCAACAATTTCAGTGACAAAAGCTATTTTCAAAGCTGGCCCAGCTAAGCAGGCTCAATGACCTTACCTTTGATTTTTTTTTTTTTTTTTTTTGAGGGGGGAGTTGCAGGGAGATGGGGGAGGGGTATGAGGTATGAGGGGGAGCTAGGATTTGAACTCAGTACCTTGGGCTTGCTAGAAAGGCACTGTGCTGCTTGCTTCATACTCACCCCCTTGACTGATTTCTTCTTTCTCTTATCTCCACTACTGCAAGTATATGAGAGAGGTCCAGCCCCTTTCTCCTGTGACAGCCATGGAAATGAAAGCACAGGTAACACACTCGCTCCATATCTGTCACTCTCCTGGCCCTTGTCACACAACCAAGTAGCCATGGCTAGGATCCCATAAGTCTGAGCATCATGAGGCTCTGGAACAGCAAGCCTTCAGTCCCTGCTCTTTGACCGGGACCGTGTGACACACCTCCAAGAAAACAGACGGCCCTGGAGCAGTGACTGTGGGTTGGGAGGCAGGGCTGGGAGGAAGCATTCCTCTTCTCATTCTGATGGGACCTAGAGAATTTCTGCTGCTAGATCAAGAGTTCACAGCCAGGGTGCAGGATTCCTGGGCCTCGATTTCACTGCCCCAACAGACAACATGAGAGTGACCAACTCTGGTGATGAAAGAGTGCTGTCACCACTCAGGCCTCATATTGCAGCCCCTACATAAAAAGCCTAGGGACTACCATTCTGAGGAGACTGTGGGAACTAGATGGGTGTGTGTGTGTGTGTGTGTGTGTGTGTGTGTGTGTCTCATGTGTGCTTCATCAATTTAAATACATCAAGAAAAATGTCTGGAAGAAAATGGAAACATCAGGGCCTGGCAGGATGGCTCAGTGGTCTAAAGCGCCTGCTTGGGGAAGCTTGGGTGGCTTCAGGGACCGTGGTTCAATCCTGGGCACCACATGCTGCGCCAGCCCTGCCCTCGGGGCGGGCTGAGCTAGCCATAAAAATGAGTGAATAAACAAACAAAGGTTCTGAAACAAGAATAAAAATAATAAATACAATTTTAAAAATTTTTTCAAAAAAAAAGAAAATGGAAACATCCCAGTGAAGTGGTGAGTGGGAACTGCCCCATTTCTCACGTGGGAACCTGAACATGGCATCTGTCTGTCAGCTGAGCCTGCTGTGGGCCCTGTGCTTCGCTGTATTTTTGGAGAACAAAAGCATGACCATGGCTGCAACCTTTGCGCTTGCATGATGCTCCCTTTGATAACAGGCACACAAAGCCATTTGGTAGCGTCAAACCCTTGGTGACCCGTGATGGTCACTGCCAGAAAGTGCTGTGGCTCAGGTCATAACGGGGCAGTTCGAGAGCGAGAACACAACCCGCAGGTGCCACTGCTCACACAGGTCTCACCAGAAGCCCAGAGCCCAGGAATCCTGGGTGTGCGCGAGCCCTACCTTCAGTGATGCTTGAGACTGCCCAGTGAGTGGGCCGCAAGATGAAGCAAAAATTTTAATATTCAAAGCATGGGAAAAAAAAGAAAACTAGACACACACAAAAATTCCCACAAGCAGTTCCACTGTGAATACACCGACATCACCTCTCTGCAAGTGTGGAAGAAAGCTGGCGCTCCTGGTGTTACGGATTCCTCCAAATTATGTGGAAATGCTGGAGTTTGGTAAAGCTGAAACAAAGCTGTACTCAATCTGGCTGAGCCCCAACAGAGCAACGTGGCTGGATGAAGATTGTGAGACTGGCATCTACAGGCTCAGAGGTGAGCCGAGCTGCTTGGCATGATCAGGATGCCCCTTCCTCAAACACAAACATTCCCCTCTCTGGGGCTTAGCAACTCTGCCAGGGCAATGTCTCCAGGCACAGCCTCTAGACCCCCTGCTCACAAAACCAAAATGTAGCTAGATTCTAAGAAACACCTACCATGAAGCTGAGAGACTACCCAGAAAGCCAAGCCCCTGGCCCCAGCCCTGACCGTACAGCTGTAATGTCACCTGGAAAGCGTAGCGAGGACTGAGGATGACAACCACTGCCATGGGACAGACTGTTTGACAGGGAAATTTACTTGCTGGCAGCCTTCCGACTACAGCCTTCCTTTGCCTTGGCTAACTGCCATGCAAATAAAATAAAAATCAATATACTTGGTTTTGCAAAACAGTGTGTTAACAATCACACTCCAAACAACTTATATAATATCCTTCACCCCATACCCAAATAGCAGTGAATGCTTCCGTTAGAAGGCAGTGCAAAAATAAACAGAAAGAGGAAAAAAAAAAAAAAAAGGCAATTTTGCAGGTGCTCCTTCAGCAAAACCTTTCCACGACTTCAATGAGGAGATAATCTTTCTGTGATTATGACCAAACCCTCCCGTTGCTTAGCAACACATAATTAAGGAATATGTTTTCAGATCCGCTTTGCAAGCCCAGCCATTATCAGATGAAATTACTGGAGCAACAAATGTCATCGCCATGCAAATTAGTTGGTTGCAAAGAAAGAATATTTGACTGAGAGAAGGCACAGCCCCTCAGAAAAATTATTTGACTGCCCTTCTCTTACCATGGATTTTAAAAAGTCAAATCAAGTATATGATCACACTTAAAAAAACAAAGCAAGGCATGAGGCAAAACAAAATTCTTGAGCAACAGAAACCAGACACATTCAGGCAGTGGAGAAATGAAAGTGCCTGCAGGTCGATTATGTGAAGCAACAGAGGCCATGACAGTTTCCTGAAGCTCGGCCCTCACACAGAAAAGGGCAGGCTCTATCTTAGCAATCTGTAAATACCGGACTCCTGATGTTCACAGTTGTTCCAGGGGTATCACAAAAAATTAGATCTTATTTGTCACCACTGTATCTCCCCATAACACTGGGTATTAAAAAACAAGAAAATTTACACAAAAAGGATTCATTTCTGTAAACTATGATGGGGAGCTAAAGGAAGAAAACTGATATACTTAAAATTTTTAGTGAAGACTCGCTATGGTTACAAAACCTGAAATTGTTTACAGCACGCCAACCCAGAAGTTTAACCACAATGTCGAAGGAAACACATATAATCAACCACATTTTCGCTCATGCTTGGCAGAAAACCACCTGTCTATCTCCCTTCGTCAGCTTAGAAATAAATCCTTTCCTACAAGTAAGCAGAATTTTCAACTGCATTTTCCAAACTGAGATTAAATCTGTTTTTGAAACAGGGAGTTCCAAGGAATTCCAACATCTTGCTTTGTTTAACCCACAAGTGGGGCACCACACACATTCTGATCTGCACGGTGGTCAATCTCCACCTTTGATACTGTGTGCAGGCCCAGTGGAGGTATGCGTTAGCACAACAAAGTACTTCCAACAGCAGTGAGCCACACACAATTCACAGATGTTTGATTGACTCTCCTACCTTCTCCAAAGTGACCTGAGGTTAACAGCATCCCTCATGTGCTGAAGGTCCATCCTGGAGGACTTGAGTCTCCCCAGGAAATACCTGCAGCTCAGGACCACAGGGAGAATCCACGAACCAAGGTGGACCTGCTGATATGTACATCTGTTGAGGGGCCCAGCAGATAGCTCACCAGCATAAGCGCCTGCCTCCCAAGGGCAACATCCCAAGTTTGACCCCCGGGAAAATTACAAATCTGTTGAACCCAAGACCACTTGTATCCACTGGCTAGCCTGGGAGCTGGCACAGCACTGTGACTTCTAGTTTGGCAGGGTGTGTCCAAGTGGCATATGCATGTCTGCTCCTAAGCTGGCTGGCTAGTGGGGACGTAATATCCCATGCGGAAACCTCCCTATACCCTTCCAGTCCTGTCCTCCCCACGGTCCCCGACTAGGACAGGCAGCAGGGTGTGTTACTTGGCTCTGGTGCAAGCATGGTGGACACGATGATGGGCGCCCCTGTCCGCCGGGCCACCTTCTGGTATGGTGAGTGTGGTGTGTGCAGGCTTTGGCTGACTGGTGGCAAGGTAGATGGCTCCACAGGGACTCCAGGCTTCCGCAGGAGCTGGGGGCTGCCGTGGGGGCTGGGCAGGGGAGAGGCAACCACGCTGCGCTCCCGCTTCAGCAGCTCCATGGGCACCGTGTACGAGGTGGAATAGGCTGTTCTGGGGGCGGAGTGAAGGTAGGCTGAGGGGCCCGGGTTCAACAAGGCCACCCCAGCTTGCTGAGGGTAAGAAGGACCCAGTCGTGCTGTGAGGGCACAAGGGGTGGGAGAGCTATAGCCGGAGTTGGAAGGGAGGTGCGGGGCTTGAGGGCCCATGCCCCCTTGAGGGGCAGAGTAGGTGGCCGTCTCCAGGAGGTGCTGTGTGGGTGCACTGGAAGGGCGGCGAGCCAGGTCTCCAGTTTGGGGGGAAGTCATCTGCAGGGGCCCCACAGGCTGGGGCTGCAGGGCTGTGGCCCCCAGGGAGGCTGAGTCACTGGGCAGCAGCTCGCTCCGATGGCTGAAGCTGCTGGACCGTGTGCGGGGCAGGGAGCCTGCGCGATTCTGCCTCCGAAGCTGCATCTCAGTCCTACAACTGCTGACCAAGCGGCTCAGGACGCGGGCCTGGCCGAGGTTGGGAGCCACAGACTTGATGTCTGCATCCTCCAGAGTGGCCAGGGCAGCTGGAGAGTCAAAGCCTTGCTGCACAAGGGCCGCCAGAGTGGTCTCCGCGACACCCTCCGCCCGAAGCAGGGCCAAGAACTCTGGGAGCACACTCCCCTTGCCACCGGGTCCCTGGAACACAGGCAGGTCAGCCTCATAATTCTCATAAGCCATCTTAGAGTGGACATTTTCCCGGGGAGGCCCATAGCCTCGATTCAGTGAGCCTGGAGCCACGCTGGCACCGCTCTCAGAGGGAGCCTCTGAGCCAGGGTCCACAACCAGGCACGTTGGAGCCATCTGTCTAGCAGGGTTGGAATCAGCAGGTCTCTCTCCAACACTGTTGTACACCTGGTCCGGTGGGTAGGCAGCTGTCTCTGCTCCGAACCTGGTATTGGGCAGTTCCCTTCCATAATGTGCAGGAGATGGGGCCCTACCCTTTGTCCGATGCCTGGCAGGAAGCATTTTATTCCCACGATCCCGGTACGGATGGCTGGCGTCCTGCAGGGCAGGCAGCTGGCCCTGCAGATGCTCCCATGGCCCTCTGCTGCCAAGTACTCCATAGCTGGGCACCGGTGGGCCCACTCCTGGGTCCCGATAATAGGGTGGCTCCTTGGGTACCCTGGAGCCTCTGGATGGGTCGCCGTAGTAATCCTGTGGCAGGAGGGTGCCGCGACCAGACATCACTGCCTGTCTGCTGTTGTAGAAGGTGAAGTCAGGAGCAGAGCCCTTCCTGGTGGCCAGCGAGTTATAGAAGGCCTCCCGGTACAGGTAGGGCTCTGGGGTCCCGGGCACGGTGGCCTCCTGAGCTTGGTGGTGTGGCAGCTCACACCAGGTCTCCTCACCCGAGCCATACGTCAGAGAGCTTCTCCTTCCTGGGGGTGGCGGAGCCTCGGCATGCTCCCAGGGGCCTTCATACCAGCCAGCAGCATCCCAGCTCTGTGAACGGCCAATATTGATATGCCTGCTGGGAACCGGCATCAGCAGAACAAATGACTGCGGGCGAGGAGGGAGAGGAAGGCTTTCTTCATAAATCTTCAATTACATACATCAAAACCAGCCCTAGCTGTATGTGAACCCTTCCGAGATGCCAGGAACAACCAACTGGGGGTTTCTGTTTCAAAGCGCAGCCTAAATTATTAATCCTGCGAAACCTTAGTAGGCTAAACAGCAGACTCACAGTAACTTTGCCTCACGCCCCCGAGAGCAGCTCGGAGGTCTGTCTCACGCAGCTCCATTCCAAGAGGAGGCTGTCCGGCAGTCTCTGCCTAGCTGCTGTGCTCACATGGACCTCAGCTCTTCTCAGCATGCGGATTAAGAGCTAAATAAAACCTCTAAAGCTTTTGTTCCATGTGACATCTCGTTAGACTGATGAAGCTGGCTGCCTGCTTCATCCAGGCTTTCTAACCTATAGCTGGGAATTATCCCACGCTGTACCTCCAGCTGATCTGCCTCCTTTCCCCTCACGAGGTGCTTTTAGGACAAGCACTATTTCCCTTTACCTTCTGCCCCCACCCCTAACAGGGTTGCTTGAAAGTAGCGGAGAGCAGAACAAGACTGCTTCAGTGTTGGTCCAGCCTTAATCCTTCCTGATGAAGGGTTAATCCATCACAGACAACTAAAAGCAAACCGAAGGTGGCAGGCAGGCCAGTCTCCTATGTGACTTTAGACAATAACGTGTGCCATGAAGCGGGACAGGACCTTAGCCTGGGGCTCTGCCAAGGCAGACCTTTGGCCAGACTGCAGCGATCCAATTGTTCAATGGCTCAAAGCCAGATTCTGTACCTTGCGGCCTTGGTAAAGTACCAGTGTTTTCATACTTGGAGATAGGACCAAGTGCACATATAACTCAGCGTTTATCATTATGAGACAACAACAGAGGTCAAGGGAAAAGGAAAAGCCCTGACATGATGACGCAGGACAGGAAGCTGCTGCACCCCTAGATCTTCTTCCCGAGAGGTGTGTGAAAGAGAAGTCCTATGTTTCCATCCTGGTGGCAGGGCAGGCAGCAAAAGTGAAAGGGGCTGCTCAGGGACACTCAGAGGCAGCTACATGTAAATATATTTAAATGAGGTTATCTACACAGTTGCATCATTAAGCCTAAGAATACTGTGCCTTGACTCATGTTACTCTCAATGTTAGATTCCATGAGAATATTCAAAACAAAACTACTAGTCACTTTAAAGTGACACATTCAGGCCAGCCCAGATAGCTCAACAGACTAAGGCGCCTGGCTTGAGCAGAATGCAGTAGCTGGGGTTTGATCCCTGGTGTGCTATGCTGGACCCGCCCCTGGGGAACACTGAGACCTGGCATGGTGGCTCACACCTATAATCTCAGCAATTGGGAGGCTGAAAACAGGAGAATCATTGAGTCTGATCTATGTAGTGAGACCCTGTAGACCCCATACATTAAAAAAAAAAAAAAAAAAAAAGGAAAATAAATAAGCAAAAATATTCTTGGTTACAATGTTTATTTTTAATTATTTTATTTTTGCAGTACCTGGAATTAAACTCTGGATCTCGCACTTGCCAGGCAGGTGCTTCTGTGGCTCTGCTATCTCCTGAACCCCGTTGTTTACAAGGTGAGAAACACTAGAGATTTACTGTGAGTAGAAAAGCAAGGACAGTTCCCTTGCAGGATGAGTGGATACATGGCAATGCCAGGGTGTCTCACCCTGCCCACCCTGTAGGCTGGGTGTGGTGGCTCACGCCTGTAATTCTGGCACTTGGGAGGCTGAGGCAGGACGATCAGTGCGAGTTCGAGACCAGCCTGAGCTACAAAACTGAGCTCAAGGCCAGTCTGAACTGCAGAGACCCTGTCTTGAAAAGAACCCCCCCCCCCCAAAAAAAAGGCATTCCTGCCTAGGGAGTTCTGGTCTTCAAAAGACAGAACTTCCAGGGTCACTGAGTGGTCAGTGTTGCACTTTTGGGTTTTGTAATATAGGGCACCTAATTATAAGATTATTTTATAATAGCCACCAAGAGTCACAAAAACAGGCCATGGATATAGTTCAGTGGCATAAGTGCCTGCTTGGCAAGTGCAAGGTCCTGAGCTTGCTCCAAGGTACCGGAAGAAAAAACAAAAACAAAAACAGAGCAAGAAATCTGTTCACACACAAGAGCTCCAAGAATGCAGCTGAGGGCCTGACTCCCACAGCAATGCTCTGCGTGCGTCCAGCTGCAGACCTAGGGCTCATATTAGTGCCTCCAATGAGCCCAACTGGAGTTCTAGAGCTGATAACAATGCCTCTCCCAGCCAAGATCCTATTAGGAAAGCCAGTGCAAGAAACTCTTCCAGGAGACCGAGCAGTGAGTGCATTATCTTCCCCCTCTACAGCCGGGAAGCGATGCTCAAAGTGAGGGCCACAGCTCCCCCAAAATGAACCACCACCACTGCCAGTGACTGACAACAAGGTCCCAAGCAATTCAGCAGCCCCAGGTAAATCAACAGCTCCAAGAGCTCCCAACAGCTTCTAAACCTCTCCAGCTCTGCCTCCTACACTGGTGGGAACAACCCTCAGGTGGCCCCACACACACTGGTTCAGTTCAGGTGGGCATTACAAGCTGCCCACCAGGAGTCAGTCCACCACAGCCAGTGAGCAACTAGGGGGGTGGGGCGGAGGGAGATGTGCACAAAAACAGTGCCTGGGTGACCCCAAAGCACTCCGTTATCTCTCCAACACCATAGCCCCTATTCCTAACCCCAGTGCCAACAAAAGCCCAGCTTACCTAGGACTATGCCCTGAGACAGGTGGCAAGAAGACCAAAATCCTCTCCTAAAGTACCTACATAGGCAGAGTGCAGGTACCAGGGTTTGACCCCTAGCATGCGTGCTAACCCCACCTGCAAGGTGCGCTGAGACAGTGATTACAGCTGGGTCTGGTGGCATGTGCCTGTAATCCCAATGCTTGGGAAGCTAAGAAAGCAGCAGGATCACTACAAGTCTGATCTGTGAAGTGAGGCCCTGTAGACCCTGTACTTAAATACATTCAAAACAAAACAAAACACAACTGCCAAAATCCTCTCTCAGTCTCTCCACAACCTAAGACACGTGAACAATGTAAGCAAAAGTGGGTTGAAAAGAAGCCAGGCTGAAAAACGCTGCATTTTTGTGTATGCATTAGGTCTTTCAGTGCCAGTGTCCATACTTTTCCTCTTGGTACCTGCGCAGTTACAGAAGGAGTGGGTGAGGAAGACGGAGGTGACGGGCTGGCCAAATGCACACTAGTATTTCCACAACCTTGGGATAGATTTACTGACAATAAGCGTAAGGGCCAGGAGAGCTGGGCACAGCAGCCCATACGCCACACGTGCAAGGCCTATTCTTCCAGCACTCAGGGGATGAGGCAGGAAGGACCATCAAGTTTGAGGCAAGTGTCTCAAAATAAAAATTAAAAGCACTGGGCTTTGCGGTTTCAATCCCCAGTACTAGAGAATAGAACCAATGAACATAAAGCAGAAACAGCAAAAACTACAAAGGCCTGAAGTACAAGGCCACTGCACTACTCTGCACTATACAGGGCAGCAACGTGCTCCTGGGGTGTGCGGCAAGGTGCCTCTGCTCCAGGTCTGGGGTCCCCCAGCATGACATGGTGAAGCCTCAGCCTAGGATAAAACCCTACCCAGGTAACTCTCCCCGAGGCTTCGATCTGCCACCTCTTCCATTTTTGGAAGAGGGGCTCTATAGGCAAATGCAGCCTGCAGAGGTAGAGGATTCTATCTCCTTGGGGTAGGGGCAGGGGATTCTATTTCACTGGGGCTCCCACTCCTCACTGCAGAAGACAACACAGCTGTCAGGGAGGAGGGGTGGCCACAGAGAGCTGGATACACTCGAGTACAGCAGAGCAGAGCAGCCTGGGAAGAGACCCTGTGCTGTGTGTGTAGTTTGCTGAGCAGTGGCTCCCTGTCACTCACCCGCTTAGTGCCACGCAGTGCTAAGCCCACTGAGTGCAATTCAAGTAGGGCCAACATGGAGACTGTTAACCCATCAGCCCCAAGAGGTCCAGTTGTGTTTCTTCACCAGGCTTTTGCAGTGAGTGGAGTCTAAGGGGTGAACGTGGGGTCAGGGTGGCCGGCAGGTGGCAGCAGACAGGCAGCAGGGCAGCTTTATGTCTGCTGCACAACCAGGAGGCCCAGACTGTATTCCATCAGCTTCCAGCCCATTCCACTTGGAAGCCACCCAACCTCACGCAGCCCAGGCTGTGCAATCTGCCAAATATTATGACAGATGTTTTCCTCTGTTAGGCAGAAACACCTGGACCTGCACTCACACTTTTCCAAACACTCTGGTACTTTTTTTCTTTTTTTTAAAGTTGCAGCTTTCTTTAGAAAGGGCTGTTTTCCTGAAAACTTGCATCTTGACTAAAAGAAGCAAGATAGGAACAGTCTCTAAGAGTGTGACTTTCATGGATTTAATTTTTTAATCCTGCAAAGACTGCCGCTATAGAAAATGCTATGAAGTAAAAGA
>PVJA010006965.1:35658-70777 GCA_004027025.1 Myocastor coypus | reverse complement strand
CTCTGAGGTCCCATAATCTCCTTGACCAGGAAATTTGGGACACCTCTGAGTTATAGGATATTACTACAGCACAGGTTCTCTTATATCCCGGGAATTTACTGACCTTGAAGGGCTAGGGCCAAAATATTGGCTATCCTTATAGCCCTTCTTTTTCTTCAATTTTTGGTCTGTTAACTTACATTCTTAGCCCTCCAGCAGAAAATCTTTGTGATACTATTACTCTATAACATAGGTACTTGAGCTTATCATCACTGGCTTTCTGAGTATCAAATATCTTTGACTTAGTTTGGAAATGATATTTTCTGGCCATCATTCATATTCTAATAACTTTCCATACAATGTGATATAAGCAGTTACAGAATTTTGACACAGGTATTTGGAAATTCAAGGAAATACAAAATTGTACCCTTTCAAGAATATGGTATTTGGCCCAGTCTCTTATTTTCAAGTACTACTCTTGATAGAATGACAGTAACTGAGTTTACACCAGGATCAGTACATATCAAAAAGACAAGAGTGACATGTATTCCAAACATAATTTTATCATTACACTGTGCTATAATCAATATGCTGAACCTTTTGAAGGTTCTTAAACATAAGTTCTTATAATGATCAATACTGTTCTTAAGGATGAGGATTTGTATTTATCTGCGATTATTCTCCCAAGGATACATCACTGAAAGTAAAAGTGCTAGCATGCACATTTCTAAAGTCTCATAAAATTATCAGATAGATACAAAACGTTTGTTTCATTGTCTCATTTTCTGAAACACTTCGTTATACACCTGAGCTTAAATATAAAGTTGGTGTTCTCATAAACATTCGGTAAGAAATGACATTTTAAGTTTGTTGTGCAATTCTGAATGCTCAAAAGAAGACAAACAAATAAAACAAAACTACATATATATATATATATATATATATATATATATATATATATATATATATATATGAAGGCTCTCATGCATTTTGGGCCGGACTTATGCTCACTCTCGTAAGCCCCCACCTTGATCTTCAACTCACAGAGATCCCCCTGTCTCAGCCTTCCGAGTGCTGGGATTTTAGGTTTGTACCACTTCTCCCAGTTCCGAATCCACACAGCCAGTTCCTTCATCTGGAAGCAAGATGGTGTGCATCACATTCAGGACCAGGAATTGAACTAACAACCTTGTGCTTGCTAGATGGGTGCTTATGCCTCTGAGCTATCTCCTTGATCCTTACAAAAGAAAATGTTGACATACAGGACCAATTTCTAAACTTCTTTATGTAAAATATGTTATGAAGAAATACATATGCTATAGATGGAAAACAAAAATTTACATGTATGAAAAATGCTTGACTCATTAATACATTAAGATACAAAGCATATGTATTATTTACATACATTTATGCTTAAACATATACCCATTTAGATATACTTTTGAACCTTCTTCAAGAAACATAATTTGAAGCTTTATATTTGAGCCTTTTTTAACCTTGGAATTGGGAAAGAGATTTTTCTGAGTCCATGCTGTAAATTACAAAAGGCTTTTTGCACTGAGGTAGGGTGAGATGAAGCATAGTAATTTCTTTCCATTATGTTTGAAGCCCAGATAGTAGTTATATTCCTTTCATCATTGCTTGCAGATGTGGCTCTAGTCTTGTTCTCGAGACAATGGTAAGAGAGCTATGAAAATCTTGGTGTGACAACTAAAATGTTGATGATTTATGCCATGTTAAGATACATATTGAGACAGTACCGTACGTATGATTTATGCACAAATGCTTTAACACTGTAGTAAAAAAGGTTTTTATTAAGTGATTATGAAGGAGAGAGGAAAGGAAAAAGACCAAGGAAAATAAAACCGTGGACCTAGAGATTTCTATTACTGGAAGGTAGTAACAGAAAAATATTAGCACAGGTGTAAAAAGAAAAGACAACCCCTTCTTAGAGGACTATCTTAGACACTTTCCTAGCAAATACTACTCTTTACTAATTTTCACCTCACAATAATGAAAGCTTAATATTGGTCTTCAAAAATGTTTTATTGGCAGCGATGTAGGCTGGATCATATATCTTACAGAAATAATAAAACATGCCTTGACTAGCAGTCATGATGACACAGATAGAATAGCTGTTAGGCACTGCATGGAACAGCGTAAATCAGCCATTTCCACTGGCTTCAATGTGCAATTGACAGTCCTTACCCAATGTGACCTCTGTACCAGACAAGTAGGAAAACAAGAGTGGGATGGCAATGTTGTAAGCTTTTCCAGTACTGAAGTTTATACACTTGAGTGAGCTATTGTATGGTCTCCTTGTATCATCAAACTTTCAAAATGTTTAAAATGCAAAGATACTAGGATGAATCACTGTGTTATTCACTGCTTATTAAATTCTGCTTTTTTCTATACCTTCACTATCTCACTGTTCATCCAGCCCCCAGCATTAATTGGGTTGAAAAGAATATTGCCTGAAGAGAAAACATTTGGACAAACAGTACACTTGGAAACAATCCAAACATGAACTTAGAGGGATGTGTGTGACCCAAATAGGAATGTATCTTGTGTGTCTGCCCCAGTTTTAATCGGTTTGTAATATCCAAAGATTCTCAGTCTTGAAGAAAGTGCACTTTAACTTAAACCAACCTAGAATGTAATCATAATTAGGAAATGTATAGTGTTTACATGTACATTACTTACAGAAAACTCAAAAAGGCTCTTTGAAGCTATAAATAGGAAAGAATCTAACAGAGTACATTCAAAGGTCCAGCATTAAAGAAAAGGGGGAGCACAAGATAGCTCCGTAGACTAAAGTGCCTGCTTAAGCAGATGCAAGGATCAGGGTTCAATCCCAGGCATGCCATGTAGGCTCGGCCCCCGGGACACACTGAGACTGAGACTGACACTGGGTATGGTGGCATGTGCCTATAATTCCAGAGTTTGGGAGGCTGAAAATGGGAGAATAATTACGAGTCAGATCTACATAGTGAGACCTTATAGATCCTGTACTAAATGTATACAAAAAGAAAATAGAAAAGACTAGCTTTTCATAAATGTTTCTTAAATTGAACTAGATAAATTTTCTTTTGTCTTTTTGAGACAGGGTCTCGCCATGCAGTTGAGGCTGGCCTTGAGCTCACTTTTGTAGCCCAGGCTGGTCTCGAACTCGCACTGATCCTCCTGCCTCAGCCTCCCGAGTGCTGGGATTACAGACGTGAGCCACCATGCCCGGTTTGAACTAGATAAATTCTTAAGACAACATTCTCTCTTATTTCTTTGCTGAAACAATTTTCAAGGGTTTTGTATTAATAGGAAATCCAAGTTCCACTCTACGTCCTACTCTACATACGGATGTGCTTACTTGAGCGAAGCTTCGTTAGATATGTTTCACAAGCCTTTGACAGTTCATATTCCTAAAAGGTTGCTCTACCCTCACATTGTCCAAATAATTCATATCCTTATATTTACAGTATGCATTCTACATTTTCCTTTTTCTTTTCTTCTGACAGGCAGTCCCCAAATCATTTGTTCTTCTTTCTCCCTTCACATTCTTGCTTAGTTCTTAGAAAGTACCATATACATATTTGTCTTTCCAAAGTTAATCTTTGTCAAATTTCTTGACTCAGTCAAATTACTAACTCATAGAAGTAAGCAATTAGATGCTGTCTCTTACCTTTTTGTATGCCTTCTTTTTTCTTGTGTTCTCAACCTAGTCTTAAACTAGGGAGAAAACCTCTTTATAGTATGTATATATAAATGAATTTCAGTGAACTAGATTTTCTTTGTAATCTTTATATATTATTCTATTGAACTCATACAATAGAGCATAATATTCCGTTCGATAAAGGAAAAAAGATGTGCGGAGCCATAGACACTCTCTCAAGAATCCTAGATCCTAAGATGTCCAAAAGTCTAATTCTCTAATATAAGTTGTGGAGGAATTTGCAAAAGTAATTGGAAAAGTAAAATGACTCAGAATTGGATAATTCCTAAATAGAATGGCAATGCCAAGGGCTTTCAAAAAAAAAAAAAAAAAGGATCCATAATGAGTCAGTTCTTGCTGTGAGGGCAGGTTGAGAAGAGTACTTTTTGACAAAATGAGCCTTAACTATTTTGCACAAAATGCTAGGGGTTTTATGTTTCACAGTAATTTGGACAATAGTCACTTGCTTGGCAGACTAAATTCTCACATTTTCTAGTACAAGGTTTTTCATATAAAAAGAATTCAGCAAATATCTAGTTATTCATCTGGTGTTTTTGTTGGTCATTTAGAAACAAAATGTCAGTTTATTAGTCCTTTGGCATAGCATTTTTTTGTCTTTTTGGTAATTTATAAAAGACTTCACTTAGTTTTATGTTCAATATCCATTATAGAGAAATGTGTTTGCAGTGAGGTGATCAACTGTAAGGATCCAGAAGCTTAATCAGAGATTCATCTACCTAGTCAGGAATAGCTGCAAATGACGCAGGAGGATCAAAAGTTTAAGTACAGCCTGAGCAATTTAGCAAGGGGCTAGCAAAAAACAAAATGTAAAAATCATCAGTGATGTAACACAGTGTGAAGGCTTAAGGTTCAATTTATATGTAAAACATAATATATAACATATAGTATAGTACATTCTATGTTCTTTAGGGAGTTAAATGCATGATATTGAACTTTCAGCCTAATGTTTTTTGAGACAGGGTCTCACTATGTAGTTCAGGCTGGTTCTGCAATCACTATGGAGACCAGGCTAGCCACAAACTCAAAATAATTCTCCTGTCTCAGTTTCCCAAGTCCTGGAATTACAGATATATATCATCATGCTTGGCCTCACCTAGCATTTTTATGCCCTAAGTATTTTAAATTCATAATTTTTTCCACTTTTTAATGTTAACTGTGCACGCAGAATTGCATTCTGAGGCTCTGGCAGGTGAAAAAAAAAGAATATGCTACTCTCAATTGTTGCTAATTTAATAACCACCAAAAAAAAAGAAATAAGAAAAGGGGAAAAGAAAAATTCAAGTTTGATTGTATTTAATCAGCAGCAATAAAATACATTAAAACTATTGAATGTTAGATAAGAATCTTCCTTTAGGGAGGTTAAGGAAAGTGCCCAAAACAAATCATGACCATTATGCTTAATTCTGAGTCTCTATATAGGAAAAGGTTTGGGGATAGAAATTTGACAAGAAGGAAGGCCTAGGAAACTTGTGACCAGAAACAGTATTTACATTAGCAAACACACTGTGCTTATATATGTATTAAATATTTATTTGTGTTAGAAAATGAAGAATAGTTGGGATCTCACGTACTGAGAGAAGATCTTCATGCTTTCAGATTTGGAATCTATGGTGTCCATCTGTCTTTGTGGAAGATAGGATATAAATCATTAAGATCCTATTCTCAAGGAACTGGGATCTGCTATTGAATACTATGATACACATGCAGGGAAGTCATTGGAAATGTTAAAAATGTTTTGCCATGTGTGCCAACCTCCAATAGTAAATCATCAAAGGATAAAGAAAGTTCACATTACTTTAGTGGTCAAGGAACCCTTTCTATTTCAGGCAAAACTTGAGCTAAGCCTTGAAGGAAATGTGAAAATTGTGTAGGCAGAAAGAAGAGGGAGCCCAGTTAGACTTACACTGATTATTGTACCTCACTTACCAGGAGACACTAAATGCTTCAGGTTGGTCACCTTCTGTAAGACATGATTTTATAAATCTGAAAAATATGATCTCTTGAATTGGATTTGAATTTATTTCCCCAACCAGCCAGTCAAATGATAATTTAGGCTTTGTAGAGAAGTCTGGATCATTCCTTTCTGTCCTGAAAGAGTTAACAGCTCCTACAGGTATCTCACAACCAGTTCAAATTTTAGATAAGAAAAATGCCTTTATGCTGGAGTGCACTTAATAAGAGAGTACCTCTGTCCAGATACATTTGATGAATTCACCCAAATTGGAAAAACCCAGGCTAAAGCATAAATGTTAAGATGATTAAAGAAAAGGCTCCCTTTACTGTCTTCATTCCAAGGTCCTGAATTCATTCTTTGGAGTCCTTGAGAAGGGAGGGTAGAAAGAGCAAGAGGAGGGGTGAAGGTGGAGGATACAGAGTTTCTGACCTGAATTCCACAAGAGAGGAATGTGTGTGCAGTGTGCAGCACAGGTACAGGCTAGTGCTCTCTCATACCAGGGCAAAAGAGTTTTCATTCAACTCCCAGTACTCCACAGGGAGTTTGCAGTTTGCTCTAAATAATATTTTTGTTTAAGAATTTAATTAAGTTTTCAGTTTTCTCATTGCAATTATCAATACTTTTATTTTACAGAATTCATAGAATAGAGGGTACTATGGAAAAGGAGAGTTAATATTTTAAAAGAAACACAAAGAAAAAATTAACTAAAGAATGTCCAACGCAAATGATTTGGGTAGGTTAAAGTTATCCTGGACTGTTCGTGGTTAGTGAGGAATATGAAGAATACAAATCATGTGTGTTCTCATTCATCAGCAAACTACAATTCACTGGAAGAGAATATAACATCAGCCCCTCTTATTATGGAATTCTTTGGTGATAAAAATAAGTTTCTGACTTGGTTAGAGATTTCTGGGTGTAAGTTAGGCTCAGAAAATGCAAACCATCTACCATCAAAAGCATGGTTGCCATGGAAACATTAAGGTCAAATATAAAATATAGTCTAGGGCACATGAAATGGTAGAGGAGATTGCTTGCTTAATCAGACTGAATGATAAATGAAAATATATTTTATTTATGTATTTTATATTTCTGTTTTATCTGGTATAATATTTTTAAATATTGGATTAAGAAAAAATATGACATACATAAAGTTATAATATCCAGTGTTTTATTTGGGTACTTTTTGTTTGAGATAGATAAATACATGCATGTATGGGGCTATTTTTTTCTCATCTAAAGGGTGATTCTATTAGGTGAAGATGCAAATATCATAGTGTACATAGGATTAGAGGAAAGGAGAAAAGAAGAAACGTACATATACTAGCTAATACAATTTTACCTTTAATTTCTATTAGTTTATTGAGGAACAATTAATGCTTATGTTGTTTCATCAATTTTGCATGCCTGTATTTGGTAATCTGAGCAATTACTTAGAACATAACAATATGTAATATAATAGTCACTGTTAATTACTATCAACTTGTTTGGAATTACGCATCATTTTTCTTTTCTTTTTTTTCCCCCTCTCTCTCTTCAAACAAAAAGGAATCTACTATCCGATGGAATAATTACCCTAAACCTCTTGCTATGGTTTAGATGAGGTTTGTCTCTCAGGAGTTCATATGCTAGAGGCTTGATCTTTAGTGTGGCAGGGTAGAGAAGCTGAACTCTTTTAAAAAGGCGAGACTTAGTATAAGGTCATTAGGTCATTGAAGTCACTGTTGTTGTTGTTGTTTTTCTTGTTTCAGAACTTTTGTTTATTCACTCATTTTTATGGCCGGCTTATCCTGCCCTGAGGGCAGGGCTGGTGCAGCATGTGGTGCTGGGGATCAAACTGCAGTCCTTGAAGCCGCCCAAGGTTTCCTAAGCAGGAGCTTTAGACCACTGAGCCATCCTGCCAGGCCTCTGAAGTCACTGTTTTTGTTGAGCTTGATGCTGGTCTTATGAAGTGAATTGGTTCTCAGGAGCTCGAGTTGTTATAACAAAGAAAGACGAGTCCCGAGGTACTCCGTGGCATCCTGTTTTGCCATGTGATTTTTTCCTTCACACATTCACACCCTTGTCATGCCATCTTCATCAGCTGATCTGATGCTGGTTTTGTGTCCTTAAATGTCCCAAATGTGAGTTACATATATTTCTTTTCTTTGTGTATAACTAAGCCTCAGATGTTTAGTTATAACAGTAGAAATGGGTTAAAATACCCTCAAACTTATATATGATTCCTGTGTTAAACTAAGGCTCAAGATCCCATGTTCCAGAGATAGTATATGAAAGTTCATACAGTAACACATATTTAGCCTTTCTCTTTTTTTAGTGTCATGAAATAAGGGTGTCCATTTAATCATTCAAGTAAAACATATGCTCTACTTTATACATCTATATGTGACATACAGAATACAACATATTTTCATGTATCATTACAGTGGAAAGTATAGATTAAGATTGCTATTTTGTAGAGGAGAAATGAAAGTTGAGATTAAAACCTTCACACAAGATTAGGGGAGGGAAGACAAGACAGTTGTAGAAACCTTTCTTTCAGATTACTGCTGCCTGCTTGAAAATAGTCGTTGGAAAGCCATCTCTCCTGCCCTGTGGTTTTAGTGTTTTTCCCTTTCTTTAAACATGAGGATTGAAGTTGTCCAAAAGGCAGACCCAGTGGCCAGGATTCAATCCTTGGAGTGCTGTGCCAGTCGCACCCACCCCTCCTCCCCCTCCTCCAAACAGGGTACACTGAGCCCAAGATTGAGACTGAGTATAGTGGCAGGCACCTGTAATCCCAGCATTTTGAGAGGCAGAAAACAGGAGAATCACTGTACGTCCAAACTATGTAGTGACACCCTGTAGACCCTGCCCTAAATACAGAAAAAAAAATAAAATAAAACAAAAATAAAATTCAATGAGGACAGATTTTTTTCAGTCCTATGAATTAATTAGTCTAGTTTCTTACCCACTTGCTCTTTTTTTTTTTTTCTAATGTGGAATAAGGTGCTATTTAATTTTGCTTTTCCATAGCTACTATGTTTGTTTTATGCATATGATTTAATGATTTTTTTTCTGTACAGTTAGTTTCGGACAATTTCAATCCTCATATTTATTTAGCCTTTCATGAACTATTTACCCAGTTTGTATGGGTAAGGTACGCATAACTTTTTCTCTTTATAGTACATTGCAATTGTTATGATTTAGTTCTAGATGTCCTCCAAAGCCTCATGCACTTATTTGGTGGGGCTTTAAGGAGGTGACTGGATAATATGGGGTTACAGCTGTCTTGCTGTTAGGAGGTGAAGCCTTGTCAGAGGAGGCCGATCACTGTGGGCGTGGCCTAAAAGTGGTTGTTTCCCTAGGAGTCTCCTCACCTCACTCGCTCTGCTTTCTGGCTGTCAGGATATGAGGACCTATTCTACTATCATATACCCCTTACCCTGCCATCCTGCCTTGGGGCCACCTGATCACACAAAGACTGAGACTACTGAAGCATAAGCCAAAATAAACCTTTCGTTCTTTAAGTTGAAGATATCTGGTATTTTGTCTCAATGACAGAGAAAGTTACAAAGGCAGTGACAAAGACAATAAATGGTAAATTCTTTGAGATTCAGGTGAAATGATAATGACACTAATATAAAAAGAAACTAAGTATGATATTCTACATGAAATATGGCTCCCTAAGGAACATAGTCTATGGAGACCCACAGCTTGTATTTTCATAAGGATCATTTTTACCATGAATTTTTAAATTTAATAATATACATGTGATAAAGTACATGAATCTTAATTTTCAAATTATTGAACAACCACTTAGATCAAATTATGAAGCATTCTCAGAGTGTTCATTGCCAGTGCAAAAAGACATTGAACATATATGAATTCTTTCACTAACTCAAAAGATTTTAGTGAATTTTTGGTTATAGTGTTTGTGAATAGAATTTTGCCACTTCCTTTCTAACCTATATAACTTTTCTTTCTTTTTGACTCATTGATCTGATCACAATTCCCAGTAAAATACTGAATGAAATTTGTTTCTTTATTGTCTTGGTTTGGGGATAAGCTTCTAGTCTTTCACTAACAAGTGATTTTATCCCTGCATGTTTTTTGAAAATATTTCTGTCAGGGTTAGGAGGTCTCCTTTCATTCCTAGTTTGTTGAGTGCTTTTATCATCAAAGTTATTGCATTTCATTTAATAAATTTTCTGTGCCTATTGAGATAAACATAGTTTATTTTACTTGCTGGTAGAGTTTATCATATAAATTTATTTGGAGTTTTACATTTTATTTGATAATTTTTTAATATGTAAATTTAGGTAATTAATTTGAAATGTTTCATTTTTCTTCTTATAGGAATTTATAGCTATATACTTCCCTCTAAGCATTGAGCTATACCTCATAAATTTTGGTGGTTTTGTTTTCATTTCATTTATCTCAGTGTATTTTTTAAATTTCATTTAATAGGGTTTAAATTTCATTTAATAGGGCCAGCCAAATAGCTCAGTGGATTAAAGCTCCTTCAAGCAGGTGCAGGGCCCTTCCGGTTGGATCCCTGGGCCTGCCATACTTGCCCCACCCCCAGGGCTCACTGAGATGGCAATTGAGACTAGGTGTGCTGTCGTACACCTGTAATCCCAGTTCTTGGGAGGCTATAAACAGGCAGATCACTGAGTCCAATCTAGTAGTGAGACCCTGAACACCCTGTAGACTCTTCCCTAAAATATAAATAAATAAATAAATAAATGAATAAATAAATAAATAAATAAATGAAAATTTCCTTTGATTTCTTCATTAACCCACTGATATTTTAGGAGTTGAGGTTTAATTTAACACATGTGTGAACTTTCCAAACATTTTCCTTATATTGATTTCTAATTGCATTGCACTGTGACTGGAAACATACTTAGTATTATTTGTATCCTTTTAAATTCATTGAGGTCCCGAGGCTGGGGAGAAAGCTCTGTGGCACAAGTGCTTGCCTGGCAAGTGCAAGGTCATGAGTTCGAACCCTGATCCCACAAAAATAAAATGAAAATAAATTAAACAAATAAATTTATCCAGGTCTATTTTATGATCTGTCATGTGGCTGATCCTGGAAAATGGTCCATATGCTCTTGAGAAGCACATGCAGTTTTGTTCTTGTTGGATCGAGTATTCCATTATTTTTATTGCATCTACTGATTTATAATGTTGTTTTTAAAAATTTTATTGGGGCTGGGGAGATAGCTGCGAGGCACAAGTGCCTGCCTGGCAAGTGCAAGGTCGTGAATTTAAACCCCAGTCCTGCAAAAAAAAATTAAAAAAATAAAAAATAAAAAATTTTATTAGTAAATGTTTGCTGCACATATTGATTGCATTTAGTGTAGAGCATAGACACATGCACATAAAGTATCTTATTTCTTATTCTTTTTGGTCCTCTTGTACTCCCTACTTTCTATCTCCCTCTATCTCAGCATCTCTTTTGCCATAACCAAAGACCTGTTTCCTATTGTCTATCTTTTCTTTGGCTCTTTAAATGATTCGTACTATGGTTTTCTCATATATGACAAGTTATGCAATGTTTAAGTTTGTGTGTGTGATTTATCTCACTTGACATAATATGTTCAAAGTGCATCTATTTTTTTCATTTGAATGACTCATTTATCTTTCTCTAAGACAGAGTGTTACTCCATTGTGAATAAATACCATATTCTCTTTAAATATTCATCTGTTGATGGACTGATTACAAGATTTAGCTATATCCTCTTTCCCAAATGGGATTTAGAGACCAATTACACACAGGCAGAAGAGTGACTTAAACCCCTATGTATCACTTTGTTTGCATCAATATAAAATCTAAGTGAATTGAGACCTAAATATTAAAAAAAAACACTTAACTCATAGGAAGACAGAAGAAATAAAATAAATCATATTCACAGTAAGAACTTTTTCAATACAACCCTAATGGCTTATAGATGGTAAACATTTTAGAGCTTTCAAAGTTGTAAACAGCCTGCTGTGTTATGTATTACATAAATTAGCCACCACTGTCTCATAGAATTGTTGAAGTTTTCTATTTCTTTGCTGATTTTTGTTTACTTGTTATATCTAATATTTTTTTTTTTTTTTTTTTTTTTTTTTTTTTTTTTTTTTTTTTTTTTTTTTTTTTTTTTGTCTTTTTGAAACAGGGTCTTGCTATGCAGTTGAGGCTGGTCCTGAGCTCACTTTTGTAGCCCAGGCTGGTCTCGAACTCGCATCAATCCTCCTGCCTCAGCCTCCCGAGTGCTGGGATTACAGGCGTGTGCCACCACGCCCGGCTGTTATATCTAATATTGAATATGGGAAATTGAAGTGTCTATTTTTGAATTATCTAATTTTCAATTCATTTCCATCAGATTTTGTATGTATCTTGGTATTCTGTTCCTAGATGTACATACGTCATAATTTTTATATTTTCCTGATGGATTGAAACCCTATCATTATATAATATACCAATTTATCTCTTATACAATTCTTTGTTTTAAATTCAGTTTGTTCAATTTGATCTTATTTAAAGTGTGACTCTTTTTGAGGGACTTATAACACTGTAGTTGACCAGATGACTTTTCCTTTTTATTCATTCTAATCTCTACATTTATCTATTTTGACAAATTGCAGTATTCGTTCTATTTACATCAAGTATAGTTAATGTTAACTATTATGATTGAGTATTAATTTGTTTATTTTTACCATCTAGTATATTTTTAACTTTACTTCCTGTTTTTTAAAAAATAATCAATTTTAACCCCAGTTGTGCAAAAATAAAATAAAATAAAATAAATAATCAAAGCGTTGTTCATTTTTTTTTTTCTTTTGGAACTGGGTATTGAACTCACGTCCTTATGCTTGCTAGGAGCGCACTTATTCTACTGAGCTATCTCTTCAGCCCCAGAGTTGTTCAAATTTAAACTTTGCTTATTTGTCTTTTTCCTTTCATCTTATCACTACTACTTTTAAGTATATCTCTTTGTTATTGTTTTGGGGTTTGAGAGATTATGACACTTGCTCAAGGAATCACAATTAAATATAACAGTATACATGTTCACTGCTATGAAGGTGTGGAATAATCTAGTGTATTTATACATGAAGCATTCTTTGTGCCTGTGTCTTGGCAAAATAAAGTAGACATGATTGTGAAGGGAAAAAATTAAATTTTGAATAAAAGCTTACCCAAGACAAAACAGACTTCTCTTGCAGTCCTGATAACAAAATACTTCTCCCTTTGTGTATACCCCTATCTTTGCTGCCTTTGGAAGTGATGATCTTGTACTTAAAAAGTAACAGAACATTTCTTCCTCTGTATAGCCTATGCTTGGTATGAGTTATGGCCTTGTTATGTAACCTGAAAAGTTTAAACTCTCTCAGCAACCTAATTTGTCACCCAACCGTCAAATCAAATGCACCAAATCTGACTATGTACCTCTCTGCTCACTATTCCTTTAAAAGACCCAAAGTCCTAGAAATCCTAGTCAAATGTCCATTGATGTAATAAACTACCCTCCAACGTTTCTTGGTGTTATTTTCCCTGTGTTTGGCCTGTTTTCTGTAACTGTAACTATTAATCTAACTACATTGGAAACATTTCCATTTACCATGTACTTATTATGTGCCAAACACTAGTAACTAAATAATTGAATCCTCACAACCACCTAATCAATCAGATTTGAGAAAATCAAGGCTTAAATTTCCAAAGTCACATAGCGAATAGAAAGCAACATCAGAATTAAAATTTTGGCAGATGTAATGAAATTGAAAGGAAATGATATATCGTTGTTGCAATGCATTTGAGAATTTCTGAACAAAGGCATTGTGTGAACAGATTTTATTATAGTACCATTACTCTAGTGGAAATTAACTGGAGCACATCAAGCATAGGACTGAAATATCAGTGAAGATACTATTCTGACAGTCTATTTGAGAAGTGATAAGGTCCTAAAATAAGAAAATGACAATAGTGACAGGAGAAGACTTTAAAAAAAGAGAAACATCTGCATCAAAATCATTACTTCACATTAAATTAATAATGAATACAAAAAACAGGAAAGAACTGAGACTGAGTAGTTTAAACTTTTTCCTAGTAGTGTCCAAAACTTAGGGAGGGGGGCCAAGGAGATAGCTCAGGATCACAAATGCCTGCCTGACAAGTGCAAGGTCCTGAGTTCAATCCCTGGCTCCACAAAAAAAAAAAAAAAAAAAAAAAAAAAAAAAAAAAAAAAAAAAAAAACATTTGGGAAGAAAGAAATAACATTAATTATAAAAAAGAATACCATCAATTGCATACATTTCAGATTGCATATTAATATTGTTGGCATCGATAACAGCTATTATTATCATTATTTGAATTCTATTAGTTCAGTAATTCATTCAATAATTACGATAATGGTTAACATTTACCTAGTACTACCTATGTGCTTGATCCTATTCTAATTATTTTCTTCATATGCTTTACTTCAGTCAATCTCCATAACAACGTTATTATTTAGGTACTGCTATTCACATTTGCAGTTGTGAAAGCTGTAGTACAAGGGAGTTAAGTATCTTTCCTTCATCACAGAAGCTAGCAGAGCACACTACATGTAACCTGCAGCTATATATGTCTTATATTTAATCTGAGCAATGTTTGTTTTTAAAAATAATTTCAACATGTAAATATCCAGAAATACAGGTTTTCGGTTATACTTGATGGCATACGCTGTAATTCCAACACTCTGAGAGGCTGAGTTAGGAAGATTGTAAATTCAAGTTGCCTTTGAGCAACTTAGCAATTTAGAAAGACCTTGTCAAAAATAAAAGCTAATAAAGAGTTGTGGATGTATATCAGAGTGGAGGACTTGGATTCATTCTCCAGTACTAAAGAAAAAGGAAGAGAATCAGTTGCTTTAGTTTTTTAAATAGAGATTTTTTTCAGCTTCTTTTAAAAAATGCTAGAATCTGGTCCACAGACTTGCAAATTGTAATGTTCAACTGGATATAAACAGCTGAGCTTCATTTTGTATTGAATTGTTTATTTTTAAACTTTCTAGTTTCTATAAAACTTACCTTGTTTTGTAGTACAGGCTACATTTCAGCTTGCTATGTATCTCAGGCTGTCCTTGAACTGTAATCTTCTGGCTTGTAGTGCTGGGATTTGTATTGCCTTTTTCAATATGTCTTAGCCTCTAAAGTAAACCACAATGCAATCCACTCGATGTAATTCATTTAGGTTATCTTACCTTCTCTGCGGGTGGAGAGCATATATACCATAAAGTACAAGATATACCTACAGTTCTCAGAGAAGTTTGGAGGAAAACAAGGAGATAAAATTACAAAAATACAACATATATTTTAATGATATTAATATTATATTTTAATATGACACTAATGAAGTTTAATTTTTGTTTATCTGTTTGCTATTCATTTGTTTGCAGCTCTGAGGTTTGAACTCACAGACTTATCCATGTTGGGAAACTGTTCTTCCACTGGACTATTATCTAAGGATACATTATTTTTAAAAAATGGTGATATCAACTGGACATTTTTATAGCAGATGATTTACATTGAAGAAAGAGTACAAATAGAATCCGAAAGGTGGTATTCACCTACTTTTAGGAAAAAAATTCTATAATTATATAATAGTAGAAGTGCTCACTAGGTCTCCACCATCGTAACAGTTACTGTCATTCCACATATATATTTCTTAGAATGCATTCAACAACACTGTGATGTAGATTATCATTATCTTTTCAGGTGGGAAGAAAATGATGCCCATACTAGTTTGGTGATTTGTTAAAGAATGAGCAGCTACTTAATGATTCAAGGACCCTGGGCATCTGATTCTTACCTCAGTGTCCTCAGTAGTGTAATTTCAGAAAGTGCTGAAAATTGCATTTTCCCCATTCTATAAAGAGCATTTGTAAACGAATGAGATAATACTGTTGTAAAGAACTTAGGAGTATGATTTGCCGCAGGTGTTCTGCAATTGCCTCTACATTTCTTTCAGGGTCCTGTTGAATAAAAGATGAGAGATCAGTAGTGGCAAAAGAGTTCCCAAAGTTAATCAATACCAGAAACTGTTCCAGATTGAAATTGATGTTATTGCCTTATAGAAACCCTCCTAGGCTCACTGTATATCCAGTATCCTGTTTATTATAGAGCTCCGTAAATAACCTGTAAGCCAATTGAGACTTCAGTATTCACTCTGGTAAGTACATGCTCTATGATTCCAGCCCTAAGGAAATCCAGTTCCCAAAAAGTGATTCTGTTAAACTTTTCTTTCTTAAAAGGCAATTGAGCTATTCTCGAAGTTAGTTTACTAAAATAATCCCCTTCAGCTGTAGAGTGAAATTTATATAGGAAAAACTATGAACAGCATTGTTGGATCACACAGGTTAAAAATAGACTTCTTAAATTTAATCTGCACTAAATAAATATTAGTGCAGATTAGACCTCCGCTAACTTGTGTTCTTAAAATAGTGGGTTAATGACATTACCTAGTTAACCGAGTATAAAGCAGTAAGTTTCTGCTGAAAAATCTCAGTAAATGTATAAATCCAGAGCATTTTATGCTCAATCTTTAGCATGTTGCTAAGTTAGTGCATTCTTGGGGTCATTATCAAATATTGGGAGTAAAGGGGATTCTAGAATAGATCACCAGCTCCAGATTTCTGAATAGCTTTATAGCTAGAGGCAGAGCAAAGAAAATACTCTGAGACTCCAACTTCTGGAGGAAAGTTGTTCATTGTACATCATTCACCTCTGAGCAGTTTTTTAAAAAATGTTAATGTTGGTCTGTGATTGTAGACTAGTGTTAGAGCATTGTCTACTATGTGCTAGGCTTTGGGTTCTGTCTGAAGCAATTGAAAAAATGACTCAAGACATGAATCGCCAAGATACACTGCTTCCAAATTCCTGACTCATATGTATTTGTGTGTGTGTGAGAGAGAGAATAAACTTGTATCTTTCCAGTCCTCACAATATATCTAGATGTCTCCAACTCTAGAACTACTTGTACAGCAGTCTAAGAATACTAAGAATCTCAGACAATTTGAACAATTCACCATGGGATGAAAGAATCCAGTTTTATTATTAACAAACATAAAAAGTGGTGACTAAGTGTCTTTTGCCCTGTAATAGCACCTTAGGCATATTTGTATCTCTGAACAAATGCTATGACATTTTGAGATTATATGTCTGAAACTTAACTAAGCTCAGCTATTTCCAAGTCCTAACTTGAGTACCTGGCACATGATTGGTGCTCATTATAGCTTGCTGAAGTAACATGAATAGAAGGGCCATGAAATTATGAGACCTGAGGTAAAGAGACAGGGTGAGATTAGCAGTGACAGTGATATTTACACCACATTAACCATAGACTGGAAAAGTGGGCTGGAGCTCTATAAATGCTCCTTATGTAAAGTATTATTTAGATTTTTCCTAGACCTTGGAGCATGATTGCAAGTGGAGGTGATAAGGAAATGGTTCCATAAGTGAGGTCTACAAATGCTCGAAATCAAGTAGAGGCCTGACTCACATATTAATATAGCACAAGAAAAGACAGTGTTGGAACAAGCAACGGCACCTATTCTACACCAGAATACAAAGCAGAATGTGAAAGGCATAGGGCTGGCAAGAGTTTCTAAGATTCTTAAGTATCCTGTTGAGTTTCTAAACTCTGATTTTGATTAGGAAATGAATCTTCCTCAAGTAACACCCAAAAATCTTTTTAGGATAAAATACTTTCTTTCATCTTCCTTTCAGGTTAATACAAATTCTCAAGACCAGCAATTAGAATCAGTCTTTGAAATGTTAAGGAAAAGCATGCCAGTCTTCACAGATTAGTAGTATTCACCAAAGAGGCAATTGTTACATAGACCCATACAGGTTGGAGTCTTACATTAAATAACAAATTTGGGGGAAAAAATTCCTGAGACAAGCACCATCAAAATGATTGAAAAATCTACAGTTCAAATCATTGCCTTCTTAGTCCCTAGATATACTCTTTCCCTTCAACCTAGCTGAGTGAAGAAGGCACTTCCCTGGTGATAACAATTAGATTAGAAAGCATAGAGCCATCCCCTTGATTACTTAAAATGATACTAAATCCTTGAACTAACTTAGATGGATGGTAATGGTTTCCAGGGGAGAGACAGCTCAGAAAAGACAACTTCATTGCACTTTCTTTCCCATTTACTTACTTAATGCTTTGAAAATTCTTCTGAAAATTTTATTAAAGAGGCCATAAGCCTTTTAAAAATGAATCAGGTTTCTCTTTCCTGATTTCAGATATCTAAGTTAAATTCTGCCAAGCATGATCGTAACAATCTTTCTGTGTCATGGATAGTCAGCCATTCCTATCATCCTCAAAGTAAGTGTGAAATCTAATTAATATAATGAATGAAGCACTTATTAATATTTTAGTAAAACATCCTAAATTGCTACCCTTCTGTGATTACACCCTGAGATTCTACCTCTTTTCCTTGGCTTGTCTGGAATTATTTTTTGTTAAAAAAGCAAAAGGTTATTTGCCAAAGGGATATATGAGGGGTTTGTTTATCAAGGAATTCACCCAATACTGGCAACATTTTTCATTCACTGAACACAAGGTTCAGTATAAATATCTAATCCTTTTCCTTCTTTCTGCACTGTGAATCTAAGCCAAGGCCTTGCACATACTCAACACATGCACTATTTCCAGGCTTTAACTCCAACCCTTATAATCCCTATGTTTTTGAAATAGACTGTTACTATGTTGCCCAGGCTGACCTTGATATATCATCTTGCATCTTTCCTCATTCACAGGTGGACTTACAGGCATGTGCTAGTATGCCCCGATTCTACCCTGCTCTAAAAATTACCTTTGAAGACTAAAATGTCACATACAGACACACACACACAGAGACACACACACACACACACACACACACACACACACACACACATATTTTAGCAGCAGTTCTCCTAGAGGTTCATAAATATTTACAAATATAGAGAACACCGGTTCCTACCTATATATCTTGGATGTCATAAGTCACCTAGCCTAGGAGTCTTAATTTTCCCATTGTTCAAGCTGGATTATAATACTTTCCTAACTTACAGAGATGTTTTGAGAATTAAGTAGTGACTCACTTTGAAGATTTCTTGCCATATCTTCTTAGTTTCTTTGCATATAGTTTGGCTTAGTTCCTACAGCACTTAAACATATGATGTGTAAATATATTCTGCTCAATTTTCATGTAAGCATACTCTCTTGAAAACAAAACTTGCTTAAAATATTTTCCCACTCTGTTGCTTTTGGCTTATGGAGGGATTGGGGTTAATTAGCACTAGCACACTGCTATCTAAGCCTTTGCTTTGGTCTAATTAACTAGTGTATACTTGGTCAAATTGTAATGAAAACTGATCAAGAGTCTTTTTACCTTGTTTTATTTTCTTTTAAAGAGCAATATGTTCCTTTAGCAGATATTTGTTTTTCTTTTTCAAGGAGACTCATATTTGTTCATTGAAGTTGACTAAGCAAGTTTAAAGACACCAAGGAACACAAAGGAAAATAAAAGGAAAACATTAAAGGAGCTGATGGCTCTGAGGAGGTTAAGATAGTTATAAAAGTCTATAAACCATAAACATGCTTATGTGTGAAGAAGCTCTACAGTAAATGAGTGGTAAAGTGGGCATAAGGTGACAGGCTTAATAGTATAGGGGCTGTACTTTGATTTTTCTGTTTGTTTTTAGTATTTAGTACAGGGTCTACAGGGTCTCACTACACCAATTAGACTTGTAGTGATTTTCCTGATATCAGCCTCCCAAGCACTGGCATTAGAGGTGTAAGCCACCATGCATAGTCGCAGTCAGAGTCTCAGCATGCTCCAGGGCTGAGGCTGGCACAGCATGCCAGTATTTGAATCCTGTCCCTGTGCCTCCCTAAAGCTGGCACTTTAATCCGCAGAGCTGCCTGGCTAGCCCTTGTACTTTGAGTAGTAATGAATTATAGAAAAGGAAGTGTATAGGATGGCTTGGTGTGGGGAGGGGTAGCAGGATTTCCAGAGATCTCAATCAGGGGAGGGGAATAGGAAATGAAGAGTGAGGCAGAATAGAAAGGGTGCTGAGTGGAGATCCAGGGTACTTGGGTTTAGTCATAACACAAATTTAACTTTCCTATGCTTAGTCAACTCTCTTTCTCTAAACTTCAGATACCCACCATCATGCAGGACGAGGGAGTACATGTGGGAATTCTAGTGGTGAAAACTACTTTGAGATAAATTAATTTTATAATTTAAATTCCATCAGGCTCTAAATTCCTCAGTAGGTTTCATGGGTGAAGAAAATGCTACAGGGGAAAGGAATAATTGAAGACTCTCATGTTAAGGTCCGAGACCAGAATAAAGAAAAGGCTTACAACAACAACAAAAAGAATCAATGAAGTTCACATTGCTGACAAATATACGAAAAAGTGCTTATGATTTTTAGCCATATGATCTAGCTATACCACTCCTCAGTACTATATATCCAAGGGAATCAAAGCCAATATGCCATAAGAATGCTCATGACTGTTACAAAAGGCAGCTTATAGAGTCAACCTTGGTGCCCATCAGCAGATAAATATGTAAAGAAAATATAATATATATGAAGTGTCATTTAACCATTAAGAAGAAGAAAATAATGTAACTTGCAAAAATATTTGGTCATAACTGGAAATCACCATGTTGAATGAAATAAACCAGATAAAGAAAGATAAATACTGCATGTATTCTCTATTTTGTGAACTCTAGGAGAGAAGGAGAAAGGGAACTCATTTCTAACATAAAAAGGAATTCTAATTTCTAACATTAAAGTAGAAAGACAATTTGTAGGAAAGAAGAAGAGGGAGGGAGGATGTGGGAGTAGTAGACAGTGTTGATATGGGCTAGGCACATTATATGCATATATAGAAATGTCACAGCAAAACCCATTATTTGTGTAATTAATATGTACTTATATAAAAATACATGAGAGAAAACTTTCTATGTCAGGTTATTTGCAAAAGGTGTAGATTAAATATAAATGAATTTCATGTCGAGACTTGGATCCCATCTCTAGATACCTCATGATATACATGTGAATAGTCAAAAATGAAAAAAATATTCACAATCCCAGAACACTTCTGGGCATTGCAGATAAAGGATGCTCACTTTGTGTCACACAGTAAAATGAACACAAGCTTTGCAGCTGAATATACCTGGCCACCTGGCCAATGTCTAAGTATCAATTTACTCACTTAGTAGTGGTTTCAGGGAAGTTCTTTAACTTCTCTAAGCCATAATTACCTAAGGAATGCTTTATATTATGTTCTGTACTTTACTGCATTTTCTACTTAATGTTTTTTAACACAAATTGAAAGTTTGTGGCAACCCTGTATTAAGAACATCTAGTAGCACCATGTGTTCAACAGCATGTGTGCTCCTCACAACTCTATGTCATATTTTTGATAATTCTCAAAATATTTCAATGTTTTATGATTCTAATAATTTTTTGATGTTCTTTTTTGTGATGTTCCATAATTGATCATCTTCTATATTGCTGTTATAATTGTCTGGGTACATTAGTGTCTTGTGCCCAACAGCCAGTCTGTGAATTTAAAGGAAAAGTTCTTGGAGAAAATTGAAAGTCTTACTCTAGTGATTAGATGAAAGATAAATCTAGTCATGCTAATAGACTCTTAAATTTTAGAGGTCTAGCTCGATCATACCAGCCTCAGCATTCCTTTAAGCAAAAGCTGAATATAGAGAAAGAATCTCACTCTCAATTCTATAAGGTTAAGAAGCGAGGAAGCATCTGAAGAAAAGTCTGAAGTTAGGTTCCAGGGGCCCGGCAGGATGGCTCAGTGGTCTAAAGCCCCTGCTTGGGGAAGCTTGCGCAGCTTCAGGGACTGCGGTTCGATCCCTGGCACCACATGCTGCGCGAGCCCTGACCTTGGGGTGGGCTAAGCCGGCCATAAAAATGAGTGAATAAACAAACAAAGGTTCTGAAACAACAATAAAAATAATAAATAAAAAAACTAAAAAAAAATGAAGTTAGGTTCCAAAGGTTTAAGGAAAGAAGCCATCTGTAGAACGTCAAAGTACAAAGTGAAGCAACCAGTGCTGATGTGGAAAATGTAGCAAGTTATACAGAAAAATCTAGCTAAAATAATTAATCAAGGTGACAATATAAAATGACAAATGTTCAAAGTAAATGAAACAGACTTCTGTTGGAAGGTGTCATCTAGAACTTTCAAAGCTAGAGAGAATTCAGTGTGTGGCTGTAAAACTTCCAAGGAAAGAGTGACTTTCTCTTTTGAGATTAATACAGTTGGTGATTCTAGATAAACCCAGTTCTCTTTTACCATTGTGAAGATCCTGGCGCCCTAAAAATTGCATTCAATTACCCTTTCTGTGTTCTATAACTGAGCAATAAAGCAGGTAAGGTAGCAGATCTATTTACAGCATGGTTTATTGAATATTTTGAGTCCACTACTGAAAATTAGTGCTTAAAGATTTCTTTCAAAATATTACTGCTCATACGTAATGTACTTGTCCTCTGAGAGTTCTGTTGGAGATATGTATGTATGTATGTATGTATGTATGTATGTA
Source organism: Myocastor coypus (assembly GCA_004027025.1). Classification (NCBI taxonomy): domain Eukaryota; kingdom Metazoa; phylum Chordata; class Mammalia; order Rodentia; family Myocastoridae; genus Myocastor; species Myocastor coypus. Next base: position 48,534 of record PVJA010006965.1, on the reverse strand, counting down.
TTTATTTATTTATTTATTTATTTATTTATTTCATTGTTGGTAATTGAACTGAGGGTCTTGGAGCTAAGCTATACTCTCAGCCCTTTAAGTTTTTTACACAGGATCTTTCTAACTCACTAAACTGCCCAGGCTGGGCTTGAGTTTGTGATCCTCTTGCCTCATCTTCCATAAATTGTAGAATTGTGGTAGGCATATGTCATCAGGCTTGGCAAGATTAATGTTATGTACTTTTTAACATATCAGTCAGCCCGTGACTCAAGGAGTAATTTTGACTTTCAAATTTTACTACTTAAGATACAACACACATAGATGGTGATTACTTTGAGGCATCTGGGCAAAGTAAATGGGAAACCTTCCAGAAATCATTCACCATTCCAGATCCAATTGAGAACATTTCTGATCCATCAAAGGAATCAAAATATCAACATTAATAAGAGTTTTGAATGAATTCATTCTAGTCCTCATGTACGATTTTGAGGGGCTCAAAACTTCAGTAGAGGAATTAATGACAGATGTGGCCGAAATAGCAAGAGATTTAGATTACAAACAGAATCTGAGGGCCGGTGGTATAACACAGCAGAATAAGCACTTGCTTAGGGAAGTGCAGGGAAAAAGGTTCAATCCCTGGGACAGCATGCTGTGCCTGCCCCTCTTTCAGATGTGCTGAGCCTCTGATGGAGTCAGGGCGTGGCGGCACTTGCCTGTAATCCCAGCACGTGGGAGGCAGAAAACAGGATGATCACTATGAGTCAGAGCTGCATAGTGAGACCTTGCAAAAAAAAACAATAGAAATGAAATCTGAAGATGTGATTAACTTGCTATAATCTCATGACCAAGCTTTAATGAATGAGGAACTGCTTGTGGATGAGCAAATAAAATGACTTTTTGATGTAGAATATCCTCCTCATAAGAACGCTGTGAACACTGTTAAAAATGACAGCCAGGGCTTGTAGTTAAGCAGCAAAGATTGAAATACCTAATTTGGAAAGAATTTCTGTGTGGATAAATGCTACGAAAAAACATGACTTGTTGAAGAAAAATCTTTTCTGAAAGGAGGAGTCCTTCAATGAGATGAACATTTTCTGATTTCTTACTCGAGAGAGTTCTGTTAGGTAGCCTTAAGCTCACTGTCTAACCCATGTTGACTTCATATCTATGATCCATCTGCCTTAGTCTTCCAAGAGCTGGAATTATAAGCAAGCACAACCAAATCAGGCTTTGATGAGGCACATTTGAATATTGTTTTATTTTAGGAAATTATTGCTTCAACAACCCACACCACGATTGGTAAGTAGTCAACAACACTGAGGTGAAACCTTTTAGTAGCATACATATTACAATGTGCTAAAGGCTAAATTATAATTAGCATTTTCACAATGAAATATTTTAATTGAGATACATACATTTTTTGATATAATGATGTTACATACTTAATACACTACTGTATAGTATAACTATGACTTCTGTGTGCTCTATGGAAAAATCTTGTCTTCCTTTATTGTTGTGATCTGAAACAGAAGTCACAGTATTTCTATGGTATGCTATATTAAAATGGAATGCTAGTACTGTTTATTTAACAGTACTGTTTTGGAGACTTGCACCACTCATGCTGTACTTCACCTGGTTTGCCATAAATCCTTAACAGTAGCTATTTGTAGGACTCAATTATTTCAGCTCTTGCTTGATTTCACTGCTTTTTATGTATTTAGTATAGAGTCTCACTACACAGATCAGACTCACAGTGATTCTTCTGTTTTCAGCATCCCAAACACTGGAATTACAGGTGCATACTACCACTCCCAGTCTCCATTGTTGTCTCAGAGTGTCCCACGTGCAGGGCTACTATGGAATGCTGGGTATTGAAACCCATTCCCTGCACTCTGCCTAAGCAGACACTTTAATCCACTGAGCTATCTGACCAGCCCTGACTTGACTGCTTTGCTAGAAAATGGTTACACAAATGGGGGTTTTTCAGTATCCATATAGTATGCTTTTTTGGTATTTACACTGAATGCCTCCATGTGAGTTTACGCAGCACTTCCCTTCCCCCACACTATGACACTGCCTTAGCACCTCTATCACAACACAGATTTTGAGGAATCTCTGCTATTTTCAACTTGCCAGTTTCTAGATCTGCCTAGTTCTAGCCAATCCAGCGATTCTCAAGCTGTGAGTCGTGACCCCGGCGGGGGTCAAACGACCAAAATACAGGGGTCGCCTAAACCATACTGAATCATAACTGTAGCAAAATTGCAGTTTTACAGTAGCCACCAAAATTATTTTTTGGTTTGGTGTCACTGCAATATGAGGAACTGTATTGCGGGTTCAGGGAATTAGAAATGTTGAGAACCATTGATTATAGACAGTCAAAATGCATTCTTATTATCTGAGTGCTTTTAGATGCATGTGGTTTAATGTAGAACTTTTGCTGAATACTGAAGTTAGTTCCTGAAGCCAGTGAGCCCTTTCACCATTCCCTTCATTTACTGGAGCTCACTGAGGGCTTCTGCTAGGGTAAAGATTTAGGCTTTGTTAGTCACATATGTTAAGCAAAGATCTGTTTAGTAATTAGTTTTGATTATAGAGAAATTTCACACAAAAGGGGACTTGTGTTTTTATTGTAGTCACTGAGATTAAGGGAGCCAGGTACTGCTGTGAGAGGCTGTCCCACTGAAAAGGGGAGCCATTCTTTGATGTTGAGAAGCCTAGTTTTCTTCAGTGAGAAGAATGACTGTTAGTTATCTTGGTTTGTAAAGCACTCAAAAAAAACCCTTTAACCAACTCCTTGGCCTCAGAAATGTTTGTTTGAGGGTGGGGGTTTAAGTCTCTAAAGTGGAAGAAAAGTGAAAATATTGTTTTTAGTCATTTCCCATGATCTCAAGGGCAGCTTGACCGACTTTCTCCTGCCTTTGTTCTTTTTCCGTCATTTATACTTAGTTGCAAAGTCTTAGTTTTCCTGGCCCCGTGCTTGTGATGTTTTCCTCAAGCTGTACCTCTTTCATGCTTACATTGATCTAATCCATGCATCTCCATAGCACTTGCTTATCTTTTAATTTTTTCAACACGTGTAATGTTTAGCACTGCATACACTCCTTTTCCTGTGGTACTTCTCCATATATTAAATTGTTCGGTCATTGGAAAAAAGAGGACCTATATGGATCATTCAAAAGGATTTGGTGCTGCCCAAATAGCTCAGTGGATTAAAGCACTTGCAAGCAAATGCAGGGGCCAGAGGTTCAATTCCTGGGCCTGCCATGCCAGCTCTGCCCCTGGAGCACACTGACACAGCAATAGAGACTGGTCATGGTGGCGCACCTGTAAACAAGCTCTTGGGAAGCTGTAAACATGTGAATCACTATGAGTCTGATCTAGTAGTGAGACCCTGAACATCCTGTAGAGCCTTCTCTAGAAAGTATACAAAAAAAAAATAAGATTTGGCTTTGGGTGCTATATGGCACTTAACACCAGTATGGTAATTATATCTGATCTCGAAATAGCCTATTAAATTAGCCAGAAGACATGCAGTATGAAGAACACCTAACAGCATTAAAACCTGAGAAGTAGCTTATTTTTCCTTCCTTCATTTTACCACCACTGCCTAGTGAGACTGTATAGTGTCAAGCATCATGCTAATTTGAAAAAGCAGTAGAAAGCTATGGATGTAGCTCAGTGGTAGAGTGCTTGCCTAGCACATATAAGAACTGTACCAGAAACACACATATACACGCACAAAAGTGTAACCTAAATGTTGCTGTTCTTTTTTCTCTTCCTACCCTATCTCTATTCTTCACCTGTCTTATTTAATCATGCATGTAATGTACTTTGCATTGCGCATTTTAAGGAATATCTAAACTAAGCTTAACATTGCCTATCCATTTTCTCTTTTTTTCATAACACTAATCATCCTCTACAATATTTTAGTTTTTCTTTTGTCCATTCCACTCCATTTCCTCTACACACACACACACACACACACACACCACATATGCTGCACAAGTGCACAGAGGCAGGGACTTTGGATATTTTCTTGTTTACTATTATGCCATGAACACTGAGGAGAATGCCTGGCATTCAGTCATTGCTCAAAAAATACTTGTTGCATATTTATCTGTTCTTTTCTAGGACATTTGATTAAGTGGTAATTCTGTTCACAGTCCCGTTGATCTCATTTCTCCCATGCAAGAGCTTGTTTAGTGGTCACATTCTTAGGGAACTAGGTGCAAATAAAGAAGCAGCCTTGCAAATACTAAGAGAAGATTAACAAATACCCTCTCTTAGTTGTTAAGTCAGTTAAAAGTACATTGTTCTCAAGGACATCTTTTTGTTCTTCAGATGTCTTGATCAATGGATACAAAAGCTGATTTATAAAAGCGTAATGTATTTCCTGTTAAATGCAGGATTTGGGACAGATTTGGGGCCTTGCTGAGAAGCATGCTTCAGAAATCCAAGAAGGCAGTCGACTCAGCAAGGTCAGGAGAGGGGTAAGATAACTGAACTCTTGTTTTACATCTGGGTGGTCTCAGCTGGGCCTGTGGGATGAGAGAAGTGTTCTTTTTGTATAAAATGTCCAACATTGCATCTCTCCTTATGGCCTGTCTTGCTAAACTTTGGCTCAGAATTGCTCTGTGAATAGAAAATGTTCTTTTTGGACTTTCTCTTGAATACTTTCAAGTTGCTGGATCAAGCTTGTGGATGAAATTTTGCAAGACATAAGAGTACAGATATTCCTTATTTAATGACCTACCTTTTTTAATGACTGCTTGGATTTAAGACTAAGGCATGCTCTTTGAAGTTATGATCCACCGCTTTGACTTATGATCCATCTTTTCTTGGTATAGTTCTGTACAAATTATTTGAAGAATCTCATTTTTTTTTCTTTTTGAACAGTATGCCTTATTTATACAGCAGTATATTTTGACTGATTTCAATGTGTAGTATGAAACTACACTTTTATGTTGTTATACCTTGCAGTAGTATATGTAAGAATTATGCAAAGAAAAACAAAGTCAAATTTCTTTTGAACATTTCTTTGCTCTACGTAATGCAATGTACATACTACATAAAATTCCTAATTTAACAATCAATCCATTTAATTACCTAGTTTAAGAAATAGAACTCAGTTGTTAGAAAAGGAGTATCTCTCCAGGCTGAAAGACTGGGAAGGCATTTATTTCACTGATTTTCAAACTGCACTTCATAAATTTAAGCTAAGTACAATCTTTTTTCTTGGCAATTTAGAAGATTGCTATTGCAAAGCGTTAGCAAGAAGGTAGGAAAAAGTAAAGATATTCACATGGGGGGCAGCCACACAGCTGAATATTTTCAGCTGGCTCTAGAGAAAAACAAATAATGTGAGGCAGAGATGAAAGATAACATGTGACAGGAGGATAAATAAAAATAAAATTTAGATGGAATAAAATTCAGTAGTAAAAAAAAATCCAGTAATGAGGCAATGTTTGAGGGCAAACTTTATCACAGTACTCAATCCCAATCCAGATGCAGCAAAGATAATGACTTGGAAGAGCATCAACCTGAGGGAGGGAGATGGCCCTTGAATGATGGCCTAGATAAGTGAATAGCTTCTCAGTCAGACTAACCTCCCTCTCTCACATAGCAAGTGAGTCATATGAAACTCAGGGATTTAGAGAAGCTAAAAGCAGAAGATAATAAAAAGAATCATCACGAACCACTGTCTACTAAACAAAAGTGCTCCAGCACCTGTGAGTGTCAGGGTGGTAGAGGCAAGAAGGCTTAAAGGCTTGGTAACACAAAAAATAAGTCACACATAGCAGTATATACAACAGGAACGTTATTCATGGAACACTCAGGATTGCCAGCGCACTCCCATAGGGATACCACAGCTCCTCCTAGCTGGGGACTGCAGAGGGCAAGTAAAACCAAGCCTGTGACAAATGCATGGAACAAAGTCAAATGAGGCAGGTCTGTAAAAGAAAAGACATTGGCTCCCACATCAGAGAGTGACTTGGGAAAGCCAGAATAGATTAGGCACTTTCCCACTGTTTCGTTAAAAACTGGGAGGGGCTAAGACTGGGTGAATCCCTGCCCACAAGTCCACACTGGAAAAAAAAAAAAAAAAAAAAAAAAACACTATTGCAGCCAAGGCTGGAATTGATACTAGGTTCTGTGGGCAGGGCAGACACAGATATCTGTTCAGCAAGATGTGGTGAATGATATATCAGCTGGTGGTCATTTGGCCATATAATAGGCAACCAAGGCCTGCAGAGGAACATCCATGAAATGTGCTCTCCCATGCTCCCAGCAACTGAGGCAATAGGTTCCATTTAGTTTACAGTGGGTCGCGACCAGAGTACAGCTTAGAAATAGGACACCTATTTGGAAGAAGCAATGGCCTTTACACTCCAAGGCAGGGAATTTGTCTGTTCCACTGGAAGTAACTTTTTGCAGTTGCACTCTAACCCCACAGTGGAGGGAGCCATTTGGACCTATGGGTTCATTTTGCAAAAACTGTGTGGGAGATTTTTTTTATTTTCACTGTTTTAGTTATTGCCTACTTGTTTCTTTGTTTGATTTAGGTCGTGTCTTTTTGTTACTGTTTTCTGGGGTATTTTTTTTCTATTTTTGTTTCTTTTCTTGCAACTCTTGCTTCTTTATAAAGGTTGTTAGATTATTATACTTTATTCTTTAAGGTTCTCCCTTTTATATGCCTCATTTCAAAGCTTCTTCTCTTATAATTTTGACTCTCTTCCCTCTTTATTTTTCTCCATTCTTCATCATCATATATCTTTGCTTTCTGTCTTCTCTGCATTTATGTAATGACATAAATATAACAGAAGACTATATAACTGAATTACAGAGAATGTAACAACCAATACTATATATGAAATGCTACCACTCAGAGGTATGAGATTATGAGGCCACACAGGGAAGTGATCAACAATTTATAGTGTGCCTAATGAGAATCACCTGGAAAGAAAAATTTCTCTCAGACTTTCACAGAGAACAAATTGGTCAAACAATGGCTGTGACTCATCCAGATGGCTGACACTGACAAAAGATCCACAAGGTGCTGTATGTGGTTCCGGAGTAAATCCTGAGGAAATTTGAATGACTTTGTCAGGTAGCAAAACTTATAGTTTCAACTATATAGGTCTTATTTTAACTTGCTCTTAGTCATCCAGGAGAAAAGTGTAACCATGAGGTATTAAAAGTAAACTATATTAATATGCTGAGCTGTAAATGGCTCAAGTCAACAACTTCTGAAAATTGCCAGTTATGCTCATAGCCCACCACTATTATAGAGTATTGGACTATATTGGGTTATTTTTCTGAATTCAAGTATCTACAGTATTTGAAGCGGCATCAAGTATGACAAAGTCCTTTAAAGACTTCTCCAAACCCAGCTTCTCTAACAGCAATGGAACACCCATCTTTGACAAAACAAAACAAAATTTAGGGGGATATAAACAAAAGACTGTTGTGATATATATATATATATATATATATATATATATATATATAATAGTTACAGCTGTTTGCTCTTAGTGCATCCATTGAGGAAACTTTTGTACTAATATTACTTTAGAAAAGATAGCATGTCTGTATCTGTCCTCTGAATAACTACAACAACATGCAATGTATCAATTACTATAATTGTCCTAAAGCAAACAAAAATGCACCCTGAATTTATATATATATATATATATATATATATATATATATATATAATAAATTAATGAAAAAGGAAACATGATGCTAGGCTATCAGATATCAAGATTCATAATATATACTTTTAGCTACAAATATCATAATTATTTTATAATAACATTTTGTTTTCACCCTCAGTAATACATTCATATGGTGCATTACAATGTTTCGCTCAAAAGTGGACTGCACTCTCAACTATAGCCAGTGATGTGGTAAATGTTTTAAGCGTAAATGGTCACCTACTTACGTTTGCATAATAATGAAACTGTCAAGCAATACGAGTCTTGGATCATATACTCAGTATCAATAAGCAATATATGACAATCTCTTAAGTACACTTCAACTATGTACCTCTCCTTCTTAGAGAAATGGTTCAAATCTTCTCAAATATAGCATTTTTCCTTAGCTATGAAAATAATTCCAATTAAGTGCAACTTCTTTTCACCTATTTCTCTTATATTTTCTTTTCCCACTAATATACTCTTTTCCTTTTCTTATTCCTCTGTTCACTCCCACACTCAAAATTCCAGAAGAAGAACAAATAATATTATAATCTAGTTTGTAGGAGGTATTGAAAAAAGGGTGAAATTACTAAACCAAGGATCAGTGTTTACGATTAATAAATAGGTGGATATCAGTGCTGTTATTAACAGTAAATATTCTCTTCTTACAACAGTGACAAGTTGCAACAGAGTTAAGTATAAGTGAACTTGTAAACAATACCTCTTGATAAATAATGGCTACATTACACAAGTGAAAAATAGACTAACTAAAGAGATACCCATACCAGCAATAAACACTTCAGTGTATTTGACCTCAAGCCTCAGCCCAAAAAAGTTACAACACAAAAATGTGATAAAAAATAATACAGAATTTGCTATGTTACTCAATTTGTGTATTAATTCCAGTAGCTTTTATAAGTCTTGCTTCGACTTGCCCTTGACCAACCAGCAAGAAAAGAAATGCTTAGTTACAATGCATGAAACGCAGAGCTAGATTGGTGAGATGAGCTTTAGGAGGCTTAGATTCAATAGCCTCCAACATCACAAGCTTCACTGGTGGCCCACTGCAATTGCAGAACATTTGACTGTGTATGTATCTGCTTCCTCTTAGTCCAAAGAGAAGTATATTCTTTTCCTTTTTTTTCTAAGCAACATCAATAGGGAGGTGGGTCATGCCCACACACTGTACTGTGTAGAACGATTGTGAGGACAATATGCAATATGTCAACTTTCAAAGAAAAGAAAGGGGAAAAGAAAAAAAAGTAATGTGGATTTAGAAGGGTTAATGTTTAGTTGTTTGATCAATCTTATATACCTATATGTATTAATCTAAACTGATCTGCTGATGAAAATATGTAATATAACCATTGTTAAATTTAAACAATAAAAAATTGAAACTTGAAAAAAAAGAAACAGACAAAATGAAAAGTAAAATACAGCCACGTATCACCTGACTCCATAGGGAAGAGCACAGGCATGGGAGCACACAGGGGGCTGTGTACCCACCATGCTGATTCTTGGCAGGTTTCTTATACCCCAGGTAGGTGGAGAAGGTGAGAAGGATGTTCTAGGAAAGGAATTTCAGATATGCTGATGAATAGTTTCCAGTAAGTACACCAGATTTGAGCCCTAACAAAGGTGGCCAAAGCCATGAAGCTCACACACCTGTTTGACTTACACTAAAGAGGGTCCCTGTGAAGCCAACTCTATGAATGGCCAGGGCAATGGCAGGATGTTGCAGAAAATCCAACTGCAGGGCTAGATGTGACACTGGGACAGCCCTAATTGATTCTGCTGTATTCAGGTTTTATTTATTTATTTTTATAATGTTATTTATTTATTTATTTATTTGTGTTATGGCCGGCTCAGCCTGCCACGGGGCTGGGGCTGGCGCAGTATGTGGTGCCAGGAATCGAACTGTGGTCCCTGACATTGCCTAAGCTTGCCTAAGCAGGCACTTTAGACCACTGAGCCATCCTGCCTGTATTCAGGTTTTAGCTTACAGAGATCATGCTGCTGGATGGGAAGACACAGCCGTCTGGTATGGGCTGGGTTTCTGTTAATGAAATTCTGGCTGAGAGACAAGCCTTCTCCATCCCTAGGAAGTGGTAAGATGCTTCTTCCCAGGACAGTAATAAGGTTCTAAAAACTTTTCAGAAAACAACACCTAACAGAGGTACTCAAGCAGAACTATAATACTGGATTAACAACTCCAAGTCAGTAGACCAGATACTAGTCTAATTAACAAAACTTATAAAGCAGAACAACTAATTGATATTACATGCATGACACTCAAGACAACAAAACCCAAAATCTAGAACACTCCATCTTTTCAGTGATTCCTTCACCAGCTGGTACAATTCCTTCCTTGGTGTGAAAGGGAGCTGGGGAATGAATGGAGAAAACACACAGAGCTACCAGTAAGTGCCTGGGGGGCGTGGGCATGGCTAAAGCTCTGCCTCAGGCACAAATTTGCCTCACACTTTGGACTACATGGTTCTGAGCAGGAATCCCAAATCTGTGCCAAGTTATTTAGCCTCTTATGCCCAGGTCCCTCATTTATACAACGAGGCTCACGGCAGTGCCTACTTCAAAGCACCTACATGAAGATGAAATATATAAAAGGTGCTGGCTCAAATAAGTACTCCATCAGTAGTAGGTAAGAGCAATTTGGTATTATCAGGCACCTACTAATAGGATTGCCTGCCATAGTCGATGCAGTCTGCCTGTCTCAAGTCTTTGGGCCTTCATTGTGACTTCAAATCTCTAGAATAAAGAAGTTGACCACGGGGCAATCTAGCTCTTTTTTATACTCTTCATCATCTTTTAATAGTGAACAATGAGTATAATAAGCACACATGCTAGCTCTTCCTCTACCTATGTATGCAAGTTGAGCTCTGAGGATCTATGTACTTCACCTTTCCTCATATGTGAAATAGGGATAATATCAGTATTTATCTCATAAGCTTGTGAACATTATATATATATTTTTTGTCTTTTTGAGACAGGGTCTTGCTCTGCAGTTCAGGCTGGCCTTGAGTTCACTTTTGTATCCCAGGCTGGTCTTGAACTCACAGCTATCCTCCTGTCTCAGCTTCCCAAGTGCTGGGATTACAGGTTGTGTGCCACCACACTTGGCTGTGAAGATTTCATTTTAAAAATGCATGTAAGGGCTGGCCAGATAGCTCAGGGGACTGAAGTGTCTGCTTAGCCAGAGTGTAATGGTCAGGGTTCTAACCTTGTTGGGCCAAGCTCACTGAGATGCCCAGATGCCCACTGATTGAGACTGAGCATTGTGGTGCAAGCCTGTAATCCCAGTGCTTGAGAGGCTGAAAACAGGAGGGTCACTATGCGTCCGATCTATGTAGTGAGACCCTGTAGACCCTGTACCAAATACATTAAAAAAATACATGTAAAGAGCTGTGTTTGGCATGCAGAAAGCACCAAGAGAATATCAGCAAGGGTTTTCTTATTGTACAGGATTCTTGTTATCTACCAGGTAGATCTGAGTGTAGGCAACAAGAGTGGCTGTGCTCAAGTGGAAGAACTGAAGGGAGATCTGGGAGTTTTCTGAGAAAGGACAGATTTAGGATACGCTTGCTTTTGTTATCTCAGACTCCCTGTCTACCCTGAATTTTACAAATTCAAAAGAAGAAAGTGGCACACTTGCTCCTGCATATTTCACTTACCGTTGTTTCTGCAGCGAACGCACCATTGGATAGGGTGGTCATGCTTCTCAGCAACGGGAAACTTTGAGCAAGCAGAGACCCCATGGGTCCCTGCCTCTGCCCCCAGCTTGCTGGGCCCTGTGCAGCCACAAGTCCCAGGTCTGGTCCCGGAGAGCAGACCAACCAAGCTGCCTGAGGACTCTCGGAAGTGCTAGGGTGGGGCCGGAAACCCATTTCCATTAGGCTCTCCTGGGGAGATACAGCTGGGCAAAAGCTGCTGCTGGGGAGCAGGGAGCTCTGAGCTTGAAAGGGCATAACCCGAACTTCTTATTCTTCTTATCCTTCTCAACCTCCTCCCTCTCCGCCCCTCCCCCAAATACTTTTTCACAGGTGCCCTAAAACTCGGCCTCACACATCCTAGCCTTTCGGTTTTCTCTTCAGAGGCACCGCAAAGGCAACTGAAGGCTGCCTGGTGGCCAAAACAAATCTTTAGGGAGCTCCAGTCGGGAATGCAGAGGGCTGGCTCCCAGGTGGCTTCTTAACTCCTGTGAATCCACTCCACTGAGGAGAGAGCCCTCTGCTAGGGCCTTCCCCAGGCCACTATGAGGAGCAGGCAAGGACCCTAGCACTCAGACTCAGACCCCCTCTTTCTGGCCTTTTCCTGGGCTCGCCCCAACTAGGCAACTCGGAGCATGGTACTTACTGTCAGGGCCCTCTTAGGGCCAAGCTAGGCAGCGGACTTGGCCCAGGAACCCCTTCGCAATCTCCCTCTCGCTCTGCTCAGGCTGAGCCTGGCGCCGACGGCAACGCGTCTGTAGAAAGAGAAAGATCATGCCTGCCTTACAAATCCGTCCCGTGCCATGACCAGAATCTTAAAGAAGGAAGCGACTGGCTGGGCCCCAGAGCCGCGGCTGAGATGGTGAACTACCGAGGCAGCCGGTAAACAAGACCTGAGAGGACTCTTAGCCGGCAACTCTGCAGACAGGCCGTCGGCGCCCCCTGGAGGACCCCTCCTGCTGGGGGCCCAAGTGCGGATAATCCAGCTGCTGCCTGCCCAGCACTTAATAAGCACTGGGCACCCTGCTTTGCATCGGTTTTCGCTTGGCAGCATTCTTTCCACTGTACAGAGAACAAAGCGGTGGCTCAGAGGAACAAAGCGAATACCCCTAACACAAGAGCTACAAAGTGATGGGTGCAAGACTGGAAACCTAAGGGATCTCAAAGTTGGGACTGTCTGCCTCCAAAGCTGCTTGGTACTCACACACAGCAGCACTTAAAAACCTGTGTATCTGTCTCCCGTCTCCTCATTTTTTTCTGAGTGGGTGTTATGGTTTATGTCTAGTTGTCCCCCCAAAGCCTCATGGAGTCATTGGGCGGGGACTTCTAGAGTTTGAGACTTGATCCATGATCCCTGGGATTATAGGTTTTAGTACTGATGGGATTATGGGTGGAAGTACTTCTGGGATTATGGGTGTAGCCTAGGGTGGGAGCTAAGGCGGAGAGCCTGAATGTAATATAAA